>NMUG010010211.1:0-11026 GCA_002855965.1 Monotropa hypopitys | reverse complement strand
GCCAGCGGTTCTCCCCAATTGTCAGACAACCTGTCGAGGAGCTCACACCTTTGACCAGTCCATGGCCCTTTGCTCAGTGAGGCTTGGACATCGTCGCCAAGCTTCCCACGGCACCGGGCGGATTCAAATTTTTGATCATGGCAACGGACTACTTCACTAAATGGGTAGAAGCCGAGCCTTTGGTCACCATTGAAGATAAGGATGTGAAGAGGTTTGCTTGGAAGAACATAGTCTCTCGCTTCGTCATCCCCTATGCTCTCATCTCAGACAACGGCACTCAGTTCGTGGGGGAACTCTTTACCAACTTCTGTGCCGAGCATAGAATCAGATTCTACAATTCGACCCCCCACTACCCGCAAGGCAACGGTCAGGCCGAAGCATCCAACAAAACCATCGGCAGCGGCATCAAGAGAAGACTCCAGGCAGCGAAGGGAAGATGGGCCGAAGAGCTTCCCAGCGTCCTGTGGGCCTACCGAACAACTCCTCGGCGCTCCACAGGGCAAACTCCGTTCTCTTTAGCCTTCAGCATGGATGCAGTCATCCCACTGGAGGCCGGACTACCGACAATCCGAACTCAAGCATTCGATGAGCCCACAAACAGCGCAGTCATTGAAAAATATCTGGATCTGACCGAAGAAAGAAGAGACTCGGCTAGGATCAGACTAGCCGCCTACCAGCAGGGAGTAGCCAGGAGCTTTGCACGGACTGTCCGGCCGAGGGCATTCAAAATCGATGACCTAGTCCTGAGGAAAGTCGTGGAGAATAAAAAGAAAAGCTCAGATGGAAAGCTCGGTCCTAACTGGGAAGGGCCATACAGAGTCGTCGGCCACGCAGGGACCCGGGCTTATCGACTTGAAGAGTTAGATGGTAGAGCAGTACCGAGGCCGTGGAATGCCACTAAACTAAGGCTGTATTCTCTGAAACACCTCATATGCCTCGTCTATCCACTGAAAGACTTTCTTTAAGATTTTAAAGAAAGACTGTCACTTATCCGTTGCTCAGGACATGAAACGACTAAGTGCTGCTACTCAGTCTGTCAGCCTCTGAACTTCCTTCACCGTCTGAGGTGACTGCATCTCCAAAATCACTTTGATCTTCTCGGGATTGGCTTCTATTCCCCTCTGAGAAACCATGAAGCCCAAAAACTTTCCCGAGGCTATCCCAAATGCACATTTTTCTGGGTTGAGCCTCATCTTGTACTTTCTCAAGATAGCAAAAACCTCTTCTAAATCTCGCACGTGGTCCTTTGCCTTTATGCTTTTTTATAGTATGTCATTCACGTACACCTCCATGTCACGACCGATCTGGTGCTTGAACATTCGGTTTACAAGTCTATGATAAGTGGCCCCAGAATTTTTCAGACCGAACGACATTACTTTGTAGTAATAAATGCCTCTATTGGTGATGAAAGAGGTCTTTTCCTGGTCATCTTTGTCCATCTTGACCTAGTTATAGCCAGAAAAAGCATCCATAAAGATGAGGAGATCATGACCTGCTGTTGAGTTCACCAACTGGTCGATTCATAGGAGATGAAAACTGTCTTTCGGACATGCTTTATTGAGGTCGGTAAAATCAACACACATGCGCCACTTTCCCGAGGCCTTCTTCACTAAGACCACATTGGACAGTCAATCCAGGTAGCTGACATCTCTGATCGACCCTGCCCTAATGAGCTTATCAACCTCTTCTGCAGTGGCTCAATTTCTTTCTGGTGCAAAAACCCTATTCTTCTGTTTGACTGGCCGTACAGTAGGATCGACACTTAGCCGATGAGTAATAATTCTGGGGTCAATGCCCGGTATGTCCTTGTGGGACCAATAAAAAATGTCTCGGTTTTTTGAAGAAAACTAGTTAAGCTGGTTTTCATTTCTAGGGACAAAGCCGACCCTATACTCGCCTGTCTTTGTGGATTGCCGGGCTCTGGATCCACTCTCTGAAGGTCCTATATTGCTTCCCCTTGAAGGAGTTTTCCTCGTCCCGGGCATCCAAACTGTCAATCTGTAGACTTTCGATGGTTAAGGCCTCCCCTGCGTGTCTGATGGATAAGTTGTAATATTCCCTTGCGGTCTTTTGGTCTCCTTTCATTTCTCTTACTCTGTTAGGGGTGTGGAATTTAACTTTGAGGTGGTAAGTCGAGATCACTGCTTTGGCTTTGTTCAGGGCAGTCCAACCTATAATAGCGTTGTATGTAGATGGACTGTCTACCACTAGGAAATCCACCATTTGGGTGAGCTGCATGCCTTCCTCGCCCATTGTCACGGGCAACGCAATCTGTCCCTTAGGGTAAACCGTCTCCCCTGAGAATCCCATAAGGGGAGATCTCATGGGGCAGAGCCTGTCTCAACCCAGCTTCAATTGGTCGTAGACACCGAGGAACAAAGTGTCCGATGAGTGGTGGAAGGACTTTTCCGTTCGTTGATTAACGGAAACGCCTAAGCCAAATATTAATAATTTATAAACACGAAAATAAACACTCTACAAGTAAAGTGGATAAGTCTGAGATCGGTACACAGGGAAATGACGGAGTTGAAATAATTGCTTGGTTTAGAAGTTTGGTTTTGCGGGTAGAAGCAGTAGGACGCTAGCCTTTGTTTTTGAATATAAAACTTAATAAACCTAAAGCATAAGAAGAAAAGAGGAAAACTAATTAAAATAAACGGAATGGCTACGGGGGTTCTAACACCTAACCTAGGTTATGATAGACTACTCCAATATCCCATGACAATACGAAGGAGAGATCATGGCATAGGACCTCCCACAGAATGTTTGACTATCAAGCACAAGTCACGGGTCAAGAGATGGAACGAGGACTAGAATTCGGTTCTCTAGGCCGACTTATACTCATCGAGCGACATAGCTCCAAGCATGGAGTGTACATGGCACAAACTGTCAAGGAGGTTAATGGTTGGACCCGAGGTGAGAACCACATACTACCAACCCCTGTGATATCTCAAGACTACAATTCTATATCAATTGGGTGGGTTTCTAGAGAGATTGGATCAATGCGACATTTTGTCGAATACTTAGCGGGACATCGCTATAAGCATGGGCCATGTCAAGGTTCATTGTCGACGACCCATTAAATAGATTAACACCACTAAATTTAGACCCTAAGACATGATCCTAGTCCACTCTAGGGGCAATTCATCCATTGAGGCATTTCATCAAACACCTAGCGGGACATCGCACCAAGCATGCGTTGTGCCATTATTTATGTCTACAATGCATCAAGGTGATTAACACCGCTTGGCTTAGACCCTAGGTAAGGACTCAATACACCTTAACCACTACAATTCAACCCCTAACTTGGAGCAAATCAACACAACCAAAGGCATGGGATGCTAGTCACCCCAAGGCCAAACCAATGAGGTTACTCCCCCATGAACACTACCACAAGCATATAAATGCAATAAAACACAACAAACACAAACATTGAAATTAAAAACGAAATTTATTAAAACATAAGTGCATGAAATATGCACATAGATAGAGAGAGGAAGGAGAGCCTTACGTCGTCAATGCTCGGCATTTCCTCCGAAACTCCATGGATGCACTCCTAAAACTAGAGAGAAGGTAGGGAAGAAAGGAGGAGGAGGAGAGGGAGGCTCTCCCCTCAACTAAACCCTAACTAATACATAAAAAAGATGCATAAAACGTATATAACACAAGTATATATAGTCCCCCTAACCAAAAAGGCAAAAAATTCCTTAATGAGGGTCAAAATCTACAGAATTACAAAGAGAGACCGGTCCCCGTACATATAAGGGACCGGTACCCAGCCCAACCAAAAACCTCACTGGTCAAGAGGTACCGGTCCCCATGCATATAAAGGACTGATCCCTCTTTATAGGATAGGCCAAAATTTTCTTTGTTGCTCCAAGTCTTCGTCGGGTGCTTCTGTAAGGTGCGGGAGGTCTCGAGGGCTTCCAAACTCGTTCGGGAATTACAAATAACCTGAAAAACAAACAAGAACTACAAAACAACCAAAACATAAATAGAAACTAAATGAGAATAATTAAACAAAGACGTAAAAGAAAAGGGAAAGAAATAAACACACCAAACTACACTATTGTGTGTCTATCACACACCCAAACTTATCGTTTGCTAGTCCCGAGCAAACTCACACTACGACTCGATCTAACTAACGACAAGAAAAGTAAAGAATAGACCTTTGAACTCCCGGGAAGCCCCGGTAGGACGAGTAGGGTCTTGTGAGGGTTTTTAGCAATGATCACCCACAAAACATAGTAAACTACTTTTACATGACTGCTTGCGTGTTTATCATGTTATAAAATAGTGCTCCCCAAGCGTAGGGAATTAAAATCGCTCAAGCATAATAATCCGGTAAGACTGGTATCGAATCCACATGGAGGCTTATACAATAGTAATATGAGATGTAAACTGAGAGAGATGGGCAGTTGGATGCTAGTCTTTAAGGTTGGTGTGATTGTTGTGATTGAGTTAAACCTAACTTAACTACTAAATTTAAAGTAAACTAATGATTGAGTATGAATGATATGCCCTTCGATTTAACAAATAGTGTGGTTGGGGAAATCAACCAACACGTCATCCATAACACCATAGATTCTTAAGTGAAAATATAATCATGGATACTCAGGCACGTTGGAGATTACCACTGAGCGTACATCGTGTCCTCCATGAATGATGGTCTAAGAACCATGGATGCCAAGTATTCTTGTCGATCCATGGGCAAAAACCTATCACGCATAGGAGATCGTATGCACGAAGGGATTTCCCCGTGTGAGTCTTCCAAAACAATAAAATATGAGAATCATGGGTGATATGGATTCCGTATTGACATATCCACAACCACACCGAGGAGACTACTCACTCATGGTGGGGATAACATCCATATTCAATGCAAAAGAAGAACAATCCATAGAAGAGATGAAGTGAAAACACAAAAGTGATTGCAAACTATTTGAGAAACAATTAAACTAAGTAACAAAATCTGATTTAATAACATAAACTTACCCAAGTACTTGAAGAATAAACTTAAAATTGAAAGCTTGAGGTTGAAGATGACAATAGTAGAAGAGAGATGAGTAGGGAGGCTACTCTCTCTTTCTCTCAAACCCTAATTAAACAAGTAAAGTATGAGATTAAAGATCCCTAAAACATTCCTAACACTTTCCTATATATACATCCCGAATTTTAGCCTAAAACAATTACTAAAACATCCTTAAAATCGAAATTTAAACTCATAAAATTTTCCCGCACAATGTCGGTTATCGATAACCCGATCTGATGGGTTATCGATAACCCAGATTTTCGTATTGGATCTTGACAGGTTATCGATAACCTGGAAATGTTGGTTATCGATAACCACTTCCTCAGGAATGTGGCTCGAATATCTTCTTGTGATGGTTATCGATAACCTGGCAAAGGTGGTTATCGATAACCACTTCCTTAGGAATTTGATTGGCTTCTCTTTTTCTTCTGGTTATTGATAACCCGGCTGAATGCGGTTATCGATAACATCTTTCTTAGGAGAATGACTGGGCACTTCTCTTCTGCGGGTTATCGATAACCCAACAAATGCGGTTATCGATAACATGTCTCTCGGGAATTATGCTGGCCCTCTTCTGCAAGTTATTGATAACTAGGAATCTGATGGTTATTGATAATCGGCTGCTCGGGACTTGACGCCATCTTCTTCCAATGATCCTTTGACACTTTGAGCCATGAATGATTGATGTTTTTCTATGTCCAAAATATGGATTTTAACATGGTTTTCCTGAAAGTACTTGAAAAAACTTATTACGCACAAAATGTATTAAATGACAAAAATAACTAAATTAAGAGCGTGGATAAGATTAGATAGACACACGAAATATGTACATATATATGTCTATCACATCTCCCCACTTATTGTTTGTTAGTCCCTAGAAAAATCAAATCAAACTAAATTCTAAAGTTTTATTGGAAATGAAAATGCGAGATAGTTCCTTTGAACCCCCCAGGTAGCCCCGGTAGGACGAGTATGGTCTCATGAGAGTTTTTAGCAGAGCACTACCTACAAAATACATTTAACTAAGAAGAAAAAGTAAAAGTAAAAGAAATTGCTTGATAAGCTCACAACTTAATGTATGGATCATTGTAAATTCAAGAATTAATTCTTATTACCCTTGATTGGTGCATAACCTCTTTTCAAAGTCGAGTTTCAATTCCAACTCTTTGGTGGGTCACTCACAAATGAATGATCACTGGTAATTTTTGTAGGCTAGGAACCATCCTCGGAATATGAAAGAATAGGAAAATTTGCAGCAGTTTTGAAATCTGGCTAAAGTGAAGTATTGTTGCATTCAACAAATTTTAGTGGTAATGTAAGTCACATAAGCACAGTAATATAAGTGTAATCAACAGTGGATCATGCAAATCAAAAAGGACTTTTGAGCTTATAATGAAAAAGGGTAGGAAATATGTGTATACAAATTAAGGGCATGGCACTATAATATAAGGTTCGGAAAACTACCCTATGCCATCCCTCAAAACTCCCCAAAATGAACAACATAAAGCAAATAACAAAATCAGTCGTCAGCAGGATCAGCTTCCAGAATGTAAGCACTCTCGGACGCCTCAGGCTCAGGTATAGGTCTAGGTACCTCCTCATCATCACTATCCAACCTCCTCATAATCTCCTCCAGCTGGGTGGCAATACCCCTCTCCCAATCTAACCTCATCTCTCTCTCTCCTAGTCAACACTTCTCTAAAACTCCAACTGACTCGCCCTATCCTCTGCCAACTGCCTCTGAATCCCCTCTAGCATGTCCATCATAGTCCGATTAGTAAAAACAGGAGCTCGTGGAACCCAGATAGGTGGACGACGTGATGATGCTGGTATATCTGATGGGGCCTCTGTAGGTATAGTAGGATCAGAAACTGGAGCAACATGCTCAGTAGGCACATCATCCTCAGGAATAGAAGTGACAACAAGTGGTACGACATGTGCTGGTCTAACACGGGGTCGGTGAGTAGCACTCCGAGCAACTGTCCCGTAAGTGATACATCCCAAAGGTGGGGGAGTCCAAATATCTCGGCCCGTGGGGTGGATCCCGACATCAATGCACATGGTCGTCAAAAGATATCCAAAGGGAGGCTAGAGGTGGTACCAGAACATAGACGAAACTTGGCAATTACTTGCCATACCAAAAATCCAAAATTAATAACTCGTCTCTGCATCATCGCATAACACAACTGCAACACCTCCTCTCTCGGTAGCTTCTCCGCCCCTCTAGGAAATAGATTATAATGCACCACTTTGTTCAACAGCGCATACTGGCTCGTAAGCATCCCCCGTGTAAATTTCCCCTTCGCTTGGTATGCAGCAACATCAGCACAAACCAACTCATCTAGTTTCACCCTAAATGGTGGAACATATCTCTCTGCAGGGTATGTAATCTCAGCAGCCTCAAGACGTCTACACCCCAGAAAAGTAGCAATCAGCTCGGGGGACACAATCACATTCCTTTTTCTCACCTTTCCCCTCAGTGCGGTGCCCATCTCATTCCCTTTAGCAACCGCATAAAAATCTTATACTAATGACGGAATAAAGCCTCGGATATCATCAAACCATCTGGTAAGCCCATGCTCATTCAAACACAGTACCACATCATACAATATATGGTCCTCATCATTGTACCGGGTCGGAGTAGCATTAGACAACAAGTGAACCTGGCACTCACATAAAATCGGGCGAGTCACACAAACTTCTTCCCATTTCTTAGCCACGGGTCTTGGCCTTTTGGGGCTGAGGTGGAAGGCATATTGGCTGCAGGAGTGGGCTGTGGTGGTGGTGGTGGAAGTAAAAGAATAGGGATTTCAGTGGGTGTATGAATGGGTATGGTTGGTTTGGATGGTTGTGTGGTAGGTGGAATGGATTCATTTTGTTGGTTAGTTGGAGGAATGGGTTCATCGATTCCAATCTTAGGTTGTGGTGGTGGGGATGGGTTGTTATGTAATATCAATCTCCTCCGTCTCGGAGGGCCTTGAGTGTTATCCATCTATTGCGCAATCGATTCTGAGCTTCACAACAAATTCAGAGATTCAAACCCCCAAACTTCATCTTTTTCCCAAAAATTCTCGCGCGGACCTTTCAATCGGAACCGCAGATGGTTGAAGGCTATATAGGTGGGTTAGGGTGTTTGCGGTGGTGGTTGATGAAGCTGGTGGTGGAGAGTGGTGGCTGGGTTGGGTGGTGAGAGAAGAGGGAAGATGAGAGAGTATCGAGGGTTTCGGAATCGCCTAGGCGTTTTGCTCTGAAGGTTTTGGTGGAGGGTTTGCGGTTTCATATGGTTCCTGGCTTTTTTTTCGATTTAAGTGTTGGGTTATCGATAACCCAATTTTTGAGGTTATCGATAGCCAGAGGTTTTTTATTAGCCTAGTTTTTGGCTGAGTTTCTCCCGATTTCCACCTCAAATTCGAACTACACTCCCACAATAAGTCCAACCAGTTCCGAGAGTACATTCCGTACTTTCTGATCATTCGATTGACAAATGAACCCCCCCAAAGATGTGGTTTCCCTAAGGCTTTATTCAAAGAACCGGTATACAATTTAAAGCAAATGATGTATACGGCTCAATGGGGTGCAAGGGTTTATTGAAAATGTAAAATGAAATTTTTGGTGAGTCTTTGAATGAAAGAATGCCTAAAATCATTTTTACATGATCCAAAGTTTCATACAACTTAATTAAAATGCAAATACAACATGCATAAACCACAAGAGTTTAGAATTACTCCACAATGGAACAATGGTCATTACTAGATCCAAAGATTAAGAAACGAGCTAAACCAAAACAATTCTTAAACTTTAACTAAAAATTGAAAAAAAATTGGCCCAACTAATGTTTGTGAAACCAAGTCAAAACTCTTCCGTTACACCTAAGTTATTGCAATACAGCAAAGGTTGAGGTTTCCGGGATTGACTTGATTTGAGAAACAAAAGTTGAAACTGAATTATACACGAAGTGTTACCATCTCCCAACTTGAATAATACTCCGTCCTCGGAGTAAAAAGGAACTATCAAATATAAAATTGGGAAAAGGAAACGTACCTTCGGGGTGGAATGTCAACCACCCTATATCCCGACCAAGTATGGGGACTTTAACCAAAATCTCTGCCCATGTTGCTACCACCAAATCATCACGTGATTATCCAGGTCATACTTTTTTCCCTTTGTGCTCACTTGTCTATGTGTTAGAGAAGGAAATCTCCTGAAATTTCAGGGTAGGTTGCTACTCAACAGGTGATGCTCTCACTTTGTGGAGAACATCCCAATCGATTTTTACTCCCATCCCTGCTCTGCCAAGGTAATCCCAGATAACACACAGATAAGGCTAGTCCAAAGGCGGCTATGCCAGACCGTGGGGCAACCGTTCGAGCACGGTGAACACTAGAGGTATCTCAACCTCCATGGATTTATTGTCTCCTAGACATTTCTACAAATTGTACTTAAAACAAATCAAACTCCTTGGTCATCCACATAAACTGGATTGACCAATTCTTCAACAACTTCCTCTTTTCAAAATTCTCCAAAAATGGCTTAAGCCACTGATCGTTAACTTTAAAACAACTGACATTGCTCGGGTCACGAACTTCAATGGCCCCATGAGCAAAAACATTTTCTACCACAAATCGTCCGGTCCATCGAGATCTCAATTTTCTGGGAAATAAATGAAGTTTGGTGTTGTAGAGAAGGACTTTTTGACCAAGTGTAAAAAAAATTCATTGAATGTTTTGGTCATGAAAGGCCTTCACCTTTTTTTTTGTAAATATCAGTGTTCTCATATGCGTCTCTTCGTATTTCTTCGAGTTCATTGAGTTGGAGACGCCTAAGAGCACCTGTTCCATTCATTTCCATATTTAAAGTCTTTACTGCCCAAAATGCCTTGTGCTCCATCTCAACCGTCAAGTGGCATGCCTTACCGTATACAAGACGATAGGGTGATGCACCCAACACCGTCTTGTACATGGTATGATATGCCCATAAGGCATCCAACAACTTAGTACTCCAATCTTTCCTATTTGGTTTGACAGTCTTTTAAATGATGTGTTTTATTTCTCGATTTGCAAGTTTTGCCTGTCCATTGGTCTGAGGATGGTATACCATGGAAACATTATGTGTAATGCCATAGGTTTTCATTAAAGCTTCGAAAGGCCCGATTACAAAAGTGTGTTCCTTGGTCAGAAATAATGGCCCTTGGCATACCAAACCTAGAAAAGATATTCGCCTTAAGGAATTCCAGAACCACTTTGTTGTTATTTGTTTTGGTTGGAATTTCTTCCACCCACTTTGAAACATAATCGACTACCAACAAGATGTACAAGTAACCGCATGACAACGGGAATGGACCCATAAAATCTATGCCCCAACAATCAAAAATTTCTACAATCATAATGTTGATTAAGGGCATTTCATGTCTGTGAGTAACTGAGCCCAACTGTTGACAGCGGTCACGTGTCTTGCAAAACTAAAAAGTGTCCATAAAAATATTTGTCCAATAGAATCCACATTGCAAAATTTTGGCGGCCATTTTTTTTGCAGAAAAAAGGCCACCACATGCCTCACTATGACAAAAAGTTAGGACGCTTCTCTGTTTTGTCTCTGGAATACAACGACGAATAATCTGATCGGAGTAGTACTTATATAAGTATGGACTATCAAACACAAAATGTTTTACCTCATTCAAAAATCTTCTTTTGTCGTTGATGCTCTATTTAAAGGAAGGTTGTCCAGAGTGTCGCGCCGGGAAATTTTTCCGTCCTTCCCTCGTCTCGCGCCGGGAAATTTTTCCGTCCTTCCCTCGTCCCCCTTTTGGCGGGGGTCGTTTTCCGGGACGGGAAAAGATGCGCTGATGGATGGAATTTGAAAAGTGGGAGTTTGTTTGAAAACAGAGGATGGCCTGAGTAGGCCGATTTCGGAATTTTCAGAATCGCCACTTGGTATTGAGCTGTGGTGTATCAAGTCACCGGAATTTTTGTAATAAAAAGATGTCATTTTGTTTTA
>NMUG010010210.1:0-11026 GCA_002855965.1 Monotropa hypopitys | reverse complement strand
TAATACTGGCTTTCACCGAATCACAAACTCTACAAGAGGTCCTTTTCCGGACCATCTTTTTTCTGCGTACACCCTAGTGCTGTTCGAACTGTCTTGCGCGAAATCCATGCTGGGAGCTGCGGATGCTACTCCGGAGGGAGATCATTGGCCCACAAGCAATGTTCTAAAAAGCGCTAGGCGCTAGGCGGGCGGTCGAGGGGGCCTAGCGTCTAGGGGCCTAGGCGGAGATCTAGGCAGATGCTAGGCGATTATTTGTTTATTAAGAGAATGAATATTTAATTAATACAACAATGAATAATGCATGAAACTTTTCTATAACATCAAATATATAATATTTGTAACTTAAGGCTCTATTTAGTTTGATTTGGTTATCAAATATATGATATTTCTTCTTAGTTGCGTTGGACCACTACCGCCTAGCACCTAGGCGCCACCTAGGCGGACCACTAGCGCCTAGGCGGGGCCTAGGCGGCCCCAGACGGGGCCTTTTAGAACAGTACGCAAGGGTACTATTGGCCTACAATGCATTAGGATGCAAGAGATTTAGTTCAGAAGTGTGATAGCTGCCAGAGGTACGCTCTGGTCACCCACCAGTCGGCTGTAGATCTCCAGCCCCTAACCAACCCTGACCATTTGCACAATGGGGACTTGACATTATGGGCAAACTCCCCGTTGCTCTGGTAGGTTTTATATACCTGATCACAACTATAGACTATTTCACAAAATGGGTTGAGGCCGAACGACTGGTCACTATTGAAGACACGGAAATCGAACGCTTCGTCTAGTGTAGCATTGTCACTCGGTTTGAGATTCCGTACGCCTTTGTTTCGAACAATGGAACACAATTCATTGGGAGCTTGTACACAGATTTCTGCACAGAGCATGGAATCAGGTTCTTCAACTCGACATCTCACTACCCACAATGCAATGGTCAGTCCAAAGTATCTAACAAGACGATAAAGTCTGGGATTAAAAAGAGGTTGATCGCAACTCGAGGAAGATGGACTGAGCAACTTTATCACGTACTTTGGACTTACTGGACCACACCTAGACGTCCAACTGGGCAAACGACATTCTCCCTAGCTTTTGGAATGGAGGTCATCATACCCTTGGAAGCCGGATTGCCAACTATCCGGACTAAACATTTCAACCCGGAGCAGAATGACCAGTCTATCGCTAAGGATCTTGATCTTGCAGAAGAAAAGAGAGACGGTGTCTGGATCAAGTTGGCAGCATACCAACAGGAGTTGGCCCAAAGTTATAACTGAACAGTCCTGATACGGACATTTAAACCAGACGACCTTTTCTCACTAAGTATGATGTGCCACAAAATTTGACAAGCATTGCCCCATAAATGTGTGTGTGTGTGTAATTTTCTCTTAATTCCCTCGTTTTTTGCCCCTTTGCTTTCATAGGAAAGTGATGCTAATGTTATGATAAAATTTCACTGGATGTTACTTTGTTAGGTGTCGTACAGTCGCTCATCTATGATTAGTTCTCTAGTGGGATTATAGGGGTGTGTAGGGGTTACCTTGAGACTAGGTAACCAACCGAAGTGACGTCATCCAATAGTCAGTTTTAGCTGTCTCAAAGTGTGGGTACTGCTGGTTGTTATTAATCACACATACCAATAAACTTGAAACACTATTCCATTTTGACTTCTCGCCCTTGATGGAAATTTCGTTAAACCAGCAGTGCCATGTTAATGAACAACGCATAAAATTAACTCCCTATCGCAAACCAAGAGGAGGTTTTCATGTTTCCAAATTCATGGTACATTATTACCCCACAAGTGCAAAAGTTGAATTGAAGTGAATGGGTGGTTTGGACCGGGGTTAGTTTAGAGAAGGATTGGGAGAACTGGGAGGTGATATAGCACTGTGTAATCGTCTGTATGGTGTAGGTGGGTTTGGCTGGTTTTATGGTAGGCCGAATGAAATAAATCAATGATTAATCCACTTGAATTGTGAAGAAGATACTTGCCCTGTAGCACTGCTCATACAGCTTCTCAAACTAAGGGGGGCAGAGCGAGTTAATTCAGCTAGGATGGGATTGGCGAGTTGATGCATTTTTTTGCACTACACTGGAATTTGGCAAACAAAACGTTAGATGATAGGGTAGTTGGTAACTTAGTGTTTTAAAAGCATGAGGCGAGGGCGAAGCGACAAGGCCCGTGCAAGGTGAGGTGAATGACTCATTGAAGCGAGGCGGCCAAAACAAATACTTCATAAAATGAACAAAATTTACTCATAAGTAGTAATAAAAGCACCACATTCCATAATAACCATAAACTAATGTATCAAATACTAGGGAGGAAAACATAATTCGATCTCTAACCATTTTTTTGGGAGGAAAACAAAAAATGTACATTTTTTTGGATTCACTGTCCTATTCCAACAAAGCCATCACGAAGCAAATAAAAAAACTAATGAGCCATTACAAAGCCACACACAAAAAAAATCATCACAAAGCCACACAAAAAAATTAATAATCCATCACTAATCAATCGGTTCGGTCAGTTTATTTTTAATTTTATCAAAACCGAAACCGAACCGAAAATAGTAAAAATATTTTTTAGACCGAAACCGAAACCGAACGTGCAAGGGACCGACCGAAAACCGAATCGAACGATCGGTTTTTTTGGTCGGTTCATTTTTTTGGTTTTCCTTTCACCCCTAATTATTATTGTAGAATGTGGACTACATATGCGTTTAGGCTGTCAACTAATTACATAGATTCTCTCACTAAGTACGATGGTGCCACAAAATTTGAGGAGCATTGCCCAATAAATGTGTGTGTGTGTGTGTAATTTTCTTATAATTCCCTCATTTTTTGCCCCTTTGCTTTCATAAGAAAGTGATGCTAATGTTATGATAAAATTTCACTGGATTTTACTTTGTTAGGTGTCGTACAGTCGCTCATCTATGATTTATTCTCTAGTGGGATTTTAGGGGTGTGTAGGGGTTACCTTGAGACTATGTAACCAACTGAAGTGACGTTATCCAACAGTAAGTTTTAATGGTCTCAAGGCGAGGGCGAAGCAACAAGGCCCTTGCAAGGCGAGGCGAATGACTCATTGAAGCGAGGCGGCCAAAACAAATACTTCATAAAATGAACAAAATTTACTCATAAGTAGTAATAAAAGCACCACATTCCATAATAACCATAAACTAGTGTATCAAATACTAGGGAGGAAAACACAAAATTCGATCTCTAACCATAAACCATGCATCAATAACTAAAGTTCTTAGGGAAAATGAGATGAAATCATAAGTTAACAATCCACATATTTCGAGCAAGACATCCTCATCGCTCATTACCAATTGCTTCATCTTCTTCATCGCCATCTTACTTGTATCCATCCACATCTTTCTTCTCCCTATCATTTGAATCTCCATCTTCCCACTCTTGTTGTTCCTAATCATCATCATCATCATCTCCAAGGGGACTTGATGCTTTCGAGGTCGGTGTTGTTGAGTTTTTTTTGTTGTTAGTCGTCGTCGTCGTTGGAATAGGTGTTTTTTTAGTTGACCTAGTAACTTTGCTAGGTTCTTCTACTCCACTAGCCATCACACACCATCCCAATTCAAATCTTCACCCTCAAATACAATCTCCTCCTTCAATATCTCAACCAACCATTCGTTGCTCTCATCAATGTTCTTCAAGGAAATCGGATTAAGTTTGCCATGTTTTGCATATCGACGCCTCAATGCTCTATTGTACTTGGCAAACACCAAATCATCGAGGCGCTTTTGATCTGGCCTGTTTCTTTTTTTGTGTGTGAAACTACAAAGTAAACATTGAATGGATTTAATTTTATCACAAGTTACAACATAAAAAAACTAGAAACCCTTTAATGCAATACTCACATGTTCGAACACTCCAATTTCTCTCACATCCGGATGAACTACAAGTAAGACTAAGGATTTTGAATACAAATTTTTGGAAGTTTGGAGTTCTACGACCAAATGCCATCCATCAATCAACTGCATAATATAACTAATTAGCAAAACGATAAACATTATTAAACGACAGAGTTGAAGTATTGAACTTAAAAAGTTAGTATTGTGATCACCAGGTGTCCTTGAATTTCTTTTCCCAATTGCCATGGCATTTCCAAAGAGCCCATCTGCAGTCTCATATAGTGCCAACTCATTGAGAATTTCATCTTGTGTATTCGAAGATGAAACCAACTTTTCTATGCACTTACACACGCTGTTAAAGATATCTTTCTCTCCTTTCACCGTTGGATCTTTGAAAAAGAATTCAGGGTTTGAATAGAAGAATGTTGCATGCAATGGTTGATGCAATTGCACGTCCCACGTCTTATCAATGATTTCACACACAACCTCATACTTTTTTTCATCGCCATCAAAGGTATTAGAAATAGCTTCTTTGGCTCTATCCATGGCCTCATAGATGTATCCCATTGCGGGCTTTTCTTCCCCATCAACCAAGCGAAGTACTTTAACTAGAGGACATGCAAATCTTAGGGCAGATAAACAATGGCATCAATATGACCTCCGTTACCTTTTTACCTTTTGCCTCCTTTCCCCACTTAGTCCATGCATCTGATGCGAACATCCTCCTCAAGTTAACCTTCTGTTGATGAAACCTTTGTAAGGTTAAACAAGCCGTTGCAAATCGAGTCTTTGCATGCTTAATCAACTCTTTTCTTTGGGTAAATTATCTCATCATGTTAAACAAAGATGACCAATTATAGATATAACTGTTTATCCGAATCGCCCTTTCCCATGTCCTCTTCAAGTGTGACAACTTGAAAATGTCCTCCAACATTAAATCCAAACAATGGGCATCACAAGGAGACCAAAATAGGCTTGGTCTTTTTGCCATTAACAACTTCTCTATCATAAGTTATAACAACAACAATAAGTAAAAAAATATAAACTATAAACTAATACTCGAAATTCAAATCAAGTAACTAACATAATTCCATTCATTCTTACCACCAATACCTTTTGGCGCAGCACTATCCGTGACAACTTGGACCACGTTAGCTTCTCCGAACCTCTCCACATACTCGTCAAGTAACTTATACATCAAGTCCTCGTCCTTTGAATAAGAAGATACATTAACCAATCCAACAAACATGCTACCTTTCGGACAATTCACCAAGAAATTAAGCTAAGTCCTATTTCTTCTATCCATATATCCATCACACATAAGAGTGCATCCATTTTTCTCCCTCTCCTTTTTGTGATCCTCCATCTGTTTATGAACAAGTTCCGCCTCTTTATTGAGATGAGGGACACACAATTGATAATAACTCAACGGTTTCAAACCAGGACCATATTGACCAATAGCCTCAAACATCGCTTTAATAATTTCACAGTTGATAGTATTTAGAGGTATCCTAACATCGTGTATCCATCTTGCAATACTTGGTTGAGCCCGCTCTTTCGACTCCTTATAAGGCACAATATCCTCAATTTTAGTTTGTTTACCCTTGCCTTTCTTCTTCTCCACCTCGGTCTCTGAGTCAGGGGCGAAGTAAGTATTCATAGGCCCTATGTTCTTGGGCTTTTTAGGTGGGGATTTGGATTGAAAACTGTTACTTTTATGACCCGAAGAGCCCCGACTCTAAGTATCCCACTTTGGAGGGGGTTTGGATTATACATCATCAAATTCATCCTCTTCATCAATGTCCTTATCGTTACCGAATTCATCAAAATCTGGAATAGGACTTATGACCGATGCCGCCTTTTTTTTAGCCAAATATGCCATAATCTCCTCTTTAACTACTTCTGGACAAGAAGGACATGCCAAAACATCCGTATATCCTGTTGGGGGGTAAGCCTTTTCAGTAGTGGATTCCGGCGGTGAGCGGCGGAGCTGAGTGACTAGACCTGGCTGCACAGTGAACAAACGTTAGGCTACCGACGTCGTCGTCGGTGGACCCTCCGATGACAAAGTCAGCAAAGGGATTGTAGAGAGAGAAAGTAAACTGGCGGAGCTTGGGCTAGAGAGAGAGTGTCTACCATGCATTGAATGCTCATCTGTATTTATAGGACATCGGAGAGTGGGGGACACGCGCTTCGGCACGGTTGAGCTAGTGTGACAGACCATGGGACAGTGCGCCTGTCTCCTCTGAGTGTCTGAACGTGTGGCCGACCGGTCGGCCCTGACAGTGTCAGGCAGCGCCGCCTGACAACATCGGGCGGCAGAAAAGCTGACTGAGCGTGCCTGACATTCTGCGGGAATCACGGAAATGCTGATTCTGTGTCAGGCGTGTGTCTACCATGTGCGCAAAACCCGGGATACTGTCCCCGAGGGAATATCCGCTGTGAACAAAGCATTTGTCCTGTCTTTGCCGAAGCGGCATTCTTCGGCGTTTCTTGTTGTTGGCCGGGCCATTTTGGGCCGAGAAACCTCTGCACCGAAATGATCCCGGAAGAGCCTTCCCGTCGGCCCTACTTTGCTCGGTCGCACGACCTTGACTTCTAGGCGCCTCGGCTAGGCACCTCCTCTGGGCTTTGAGTCCCCGGGCCGGAGAGAGCCCCAGAGAGGCCCTGTCGCCGGCTATGATCTGTTCGGCCGCAGGCTGGCTGGTCTGAGCTGTGGTCCTCCTGGAGGAGGTCATGGCTCCGGCCTCCTGAAAGTTCGCCCCCCAACAATAGCCCCTCAACCCCTTTGGCCAGGCGTTTTGGCCGAAGCGGGGTTGACTTGGTGCCGATAGGTTGTATAGGTGTCGAAGAGAGGAGCGCCGGACCACTGATTTGACTTGAGATTTGTCCTGACAGCATTTAATGAACCGTCAAATTGAAATCGCTGATGTGTCGCGCTCTGGAGAGGTGGCGCGTCTGAAGTGACGTCACGCGGACAGGTGTCGCGTCATCGATCTTCGTGCGTTTGATCTGGCGGTTGGACAGCGCTACGTGTCACGCGGCGGTTGGCTGGACAGCGCGCTGATGCGTTGTCAGGCATGCGGCGCCGACACAATTTCCCAGGCGGCGCAATCATTGCGGGCACTGGGCAACCGTTTGGACCGGGTCGGCCGGTAAATCGGGTTTGGGCTCCAGGCGTTCTCCTATAAATAGAGAACTTAGGGTTTTTTCAAACCCTTCTCGCTCCTTCTGCTCTCTCACTCTTGGCGATTTCTTGCAGTCGTTTGCAGCTCCTCCGGCCATCGTCTTTCTTGCTCTCAACGCTCGCTCTTCAGACTTTCAACCTTTTTCTTCATCTCAGGTAACCCCCGAGCCTTATTTCCACCATTTTTGCATCTCTTTTCTCGCCGTCCCTGTCGTTTTTGCGACCAGTTGATGGCCGCTGGTTCCACCACCATTGCTGAAGGCCTGGAAGCTTCTGGGCTTCTTCTGGGCTTCTTCTGGGCTTCTTGGCTGGCGTGGTCGAGTCCGTTTTTACCTTCGCGTCGATTTTGCGACCTTTTCCTGGTTGGAGTGCATCTTCCCTGCCATTTTCGTGGCCCGGAAGCTTCCTGTAAGTTTTTGGGTCCTGTGGTGAGGAAGATGAACGCTGACCGATATAGGCCGTGCCGACCCTAACCGCCTTCTTCCTGTGCTTCGTTGCGTAGGTTGATGCCGGACCGACTAATCGGTGCCCTCTTGCTTGTGTTCTTTTCAGATCCAACTGATGGCGCCGAAGAAACGGTCCGATAAGTTCAGGCGGCTCGTGGACACTCCCGAAGACATCCAACATTTCAGGGAGGAGTACGAGGTTCCGGCCGACGTGAATCTCCTGCTGGCTCCCGTCGGTTACAAGGAACAGGGACCACAGCACGCCGTTATACCTATCGTCGCCATCGCCGAGGGGGGAGTCCGGTTCCCCTTTCAACCAATTCTTACCCAGTTCTTTGGCTCTCTGGGTATTACGCCGTTCCAAGTGACGGTAAACACCTTTAGGATTCTTCTGGGGGTGACCAAGCTGAACGAAACCCTTCCGCCGGCAGATCGGCTCACTTTTGACTACATCTTCGGCGCTTACTTTATTGGATACAACCAAAAATCCAAAAAGTATTATTTTGCCCGGAGACATGGTCAAACCGGACTGATTTCCGGCCTGCCGGACTCAGCTAAATACGCCGAGGACGTTCTGATCGTCTCCGACCGTTTCTTCATTCCATTCCATTATGGGTCGGAGCACGTATACACCGTACTCTTTGTAGAGGGTGTCCCTGGTAAGCTTTGTTGCTTCGGTTGAAGCTCCTTCCTTTTATCTGGTCTTTCTCCTCGGATTTTCTAATCATCTGCTTTTTTCCATGCAGACGCCGGGGTCCTCAGTGGCTGCAAGAACGCGGCCGACGTTGACAGGGTGAATGCATTTTCTGCTCTGTCGGAAGCCAGACGCTGGGCCCCGACCTTGTTGGAGTACCATCCGTCTTATACTCATACGCTTCGGCCGCGACCTCCCCAGGCCGACCCATCTGCAAGGCGTTCAGCCGAACCTTCCGCTACTTATCCAGCCGAACCGTCTGTTTCGCCGTCTATCGAGGAGGTAGAGGTAGAAATGGGGCCGAAGAAGGTGATCAATCTTGAAGACGATTTCCTGACCGAGGAGATGGAGGGCCTAAACGTTGAGCCCCTGGTGACCATACTGAAGGAAACGCCGGCAAGAGGCCGATCTGACGAAGTCATGGAGACGTTGCAGAGGACTCGCCGGGAGAAGAGGCCCCGGACGGAGGAAGCGGCGCAATCGGCTGAGCACTCTTCGGCTGCTGCTCAGAAGAGTCCTTCCTGGATCCCGCGGCGCAGGAGACGACGCAATCCTCCCAGCGGGAGATAATTCCATTTGAGCCGAAGCTCTCCTACGAGGGCATTGCTCCCGAGAAGGGGGACACGCTGGCGGAACGCCCCGGCGTGGCAATGGCCTTAGCCCAGGCCTTCACATTGCCGAGGGAGATGGAGCACCTCCCCAAAGGTCCCCGCACCTGTTTTCGCAGGATGATGTACTACAGCGCGATGGTAAGCTCAACTTCTTTGAATTCGTTGAACCCACTTCCTTCGATATTTGCGTTAATAACTTGTCTTTTTGCAGATGATGCACGCTGGCGTCGGCGTGGATCAACGCCTCGGCCAGGTACAGGCTGTGCGGCAGCTGGCTGACAAGAAGGCGGAGGAGAAGCTCGCCGAGGCTCTGGGATCCGTGGCCGCGCTGGAGGACAAGAACAAGCAGATCCTGGCGACAGTCGAGATCAATGTGGCAGAGCTGTCTGCCAAGAATACTCGGCTTGAGGAGCTCCAGGCTGAGAACCTCCGTCTGAAGGCAGAGATGGAGGAGGTGCAGAAGCGAGCTGCCGAGAAGGAGGAGGAGGACTACGGCAGGGGATATGAAGAGGCGGCCGCTGAGTGCCGCAGCCAGTTGAGAAGGCTGAAGGAGAAGGTCTTCAAGAAGGGATGGGTCAATGCCAAGGTCTCTTTGGGGGCCGAGGACAGCGCTGAGGGCGTGGGGGAGATCCCTGAAATGAGGAAGTCCAAGACTGGAGCTTGGATCTTTTCTGCTCCGGCGGTCACTCTGGCTGTTGTGGCCGATCCTCCTGTTGGGACCGAGGCACCCGCGACTGGAGATGTCGGTTCCTCCCAGCCAACTGCTTGACCATCCTTGCGCTCCTGTTTTGTAAATTTTCTCTACTTTTGTCTGGGCCGAGCCGACCTGTGGCCGGCTTCCTTTCGTTTTTTGCTTTAATGAACTGCTTTCATATCTGCGCGTTTTTCTGTGTTGCTTTACCCACTTCCCCCAGCCGAGGAAAGGGCTTTGGTGTAACCAAGGCGTTTTCCTCGGTTCGTCAAAAATACTGGACTGCTTGCAAAATGAAGGCCGCTCCGGCTCCTGCCCGGGGCGATACTTGTACATTTTTAGATAAATGATAACTTGTGCAATGTTTCGGCTATGTTGCGCCGAAGATCTGTGAGCTTTCTCGGCAATACCACTGAGGGCTGCATGCACGTTTTGTAGAGAAACGGCAACTGTGAGCTGCTTCGGCGTTATAGCGCCGGAGAGCTGTAAGCTTCCTCGGCAATACCACCGAAGAGCTGCATGCACGCTCTGTAGATAAACGGCAACTGTGAGCTGCTTCGGTGATATAGCGCCAAGAGCTGTAAGCTTCCTCGGCAATGCCACCGAGGAGCTGTGTAGATAAACGGCAACTGTGAGCTGCTTCGGTGATATAGCGCCGAAGAGCTGTAAGCTTCCTCGGCAATGCCACCGAGGACCTGCGTGCACGTTTTGTAGATAAACGGCAACTGTGATGTTTTGGTAATTTAGTGCCGACGCAGAAGACAAAATTTTGAAAACCACTTTCATTGATTGGCGGCCCTAAGCCAAGTTTACATTCAGTGATAGTATAATTGTAGGTTCGTAGCGTTCCACGGTCTTGGGATTGGAGTGCCATCCAGATATTCAAGTCGGTAAGCCCCGGTCCCTGCGTGTCCGGTTACCCTGTACGGTCCTTCCCAGTTGGGACCAAGCTTTCCGTCGGAACTCTTCTTCTTGTTTCCCACCACCTTTCTAAGGACGAGATCGTCAACCTTGAATGCCCTGGGCCGGACCGTTCTGGCAAAATTTCTGGCTACCCCTTACTGGTAGGCGGCTAGTCTGATCCTAGCCGAGTCTCTTCTTTCGTCGGTCAAATCCAGGTCTTTCTGTATTGCTGCGCTGTTCGTGGCTTCGTCAAATCCTTCGGTTCTGATTGTTGGCAGTCCGGCCTCCAACGGAATGATTGCTTCCATACCGAAGGCTAGAGAAAACGGAGTCTGTCCTGTGGAGCGCCGTGGAGTTGTTCGGTAGGCCCAAAGAACGCTGGGGAGTTCTTCGGCCCATCTTCCCTTAGCTGCTTGGAGTCTCCTTTTGATTTCGCTACCGATGGTCTTGTTGGACGCCTCGGCCTGACTGTTGCCTTGTGGGTAGTGAGGGGTTGAGTTGTAGAACCTGATTCTGTGCTCGGCACAAAAGCTGGTGAAGAGGTTCCCCACAAATTGAGTGCCGTTGTCAGAGATGAATGCATAGGGTATTCCGAAGCGAGAGACAATGTTCTTTCAAGCAAATCTCTTTA
>NMUG010010209.1:0-11027 GCA_002855965.1 Monotropa hypopitys | reverse complement strand
CATGAGCTTTGGGTCGCTTCCTTGTCCTGACTTGATCTCTTCAAGAATGGTTGGCTATATGATGATGGTGTTGAGGTGTCCATGTTGTAGATGATCGAGATCCTCTTTCCCTTTCCTGCTTAAGGCGTCTGCAACAGCATTGGGTTTCCAGGGTGGTATTGAATGTTGAGGTCGTAGTCCTTCATCAGCTCCAGCCATCTTCGTTGTCTGAGATTCAGTTCCTTCTGGGTGAAAAGGTACTTCAGGCTTTGGTGATCGGTAAACAAGTTGCAGGTGACTCCATAAAGATAGTGACGCCAAATCTTCAAAGCGAAAACTACGGCGGCTAGCTCTAAGTCGTGTGTTGGGTAGTTCTTCTCGTGAGGTTTTAACTGTCGAGAAGCGTAGGTAATAACTTGACCTTGCTGCATCAGAACACAACTGAGTCCCCTAAGTGAAGCGTCGTTGTAGACTTCAAAGTCTTCTCCTTCCTGGGGTAGTATAAGAATAGGTGATGTTGTGAGTCTCGTCTTCAGCTCTTGAAAACTTTGTTCTCTGGCTTCTGACCAAACAAATGTCTCTCCCTTCTTTGTCAGCTCCGTCATCGGGGTTGCGATCTTCGAAAAGTTTCTGATAAACCTGCGGTAGTAGCCGACGAGTCCAAGGAAACTACGAACTTCGGTTACTGAGGTCGGCTTGGGACATTCTTGGATTGCTTTCGTCTTCTGAGGATCCACCGAGATTCCACATTCGTCGATGATGTGCTCGAGAAAGTGAATTCTTGGGAGCCAGAACTCGTATTTGCTAAATTTGGCGTAAAGCTTTCTCTCCTTCAAAGTCTGCAAAACGATCGACAAGTGCTCTGCATGCTGCTCTTCATTCTTGGAGTAGATGAGAATATCGTCGATGAATACGTTTACGAAGTCGTCCAGATAGTTGGTGAAGATTCGGTTCATCAGGTCCATAAATGCTGTAGGTGCATTGGTGACGCCAAATGGCATAACTAAGAATTCGAAGTGCCCATACCTAGTGCGAAAAACCGTCTTCTCTATGTCCTCTGCCTTAACCTTGAGCTGGTGATAACCTGAACGAAGGTCGATCTTTGAGAATACTTTGGCTCCTTGTAGCTGGTCGAATAAATCGTCAATCCTTGGTAACGGGTACTTGTTTTTTATGATAACTTTATTCAGCTCCCGATAGTAGATGCAGAGCCTCATCGTTCCAACTATCTTCTTGACTAGCAGAACAGGTGCTCCCTATGGTGATGAGCTAGGTCAGATGAAATCTTTATCTACTAGTTCTTGAAGTTGCGCCTTTAGTTCCTTCAGTTCTGCGAGTGCCATTAGATAGGGTGCTTTAAATATTGGTTGACTTCCTGGAACAGTCTCGATACTAAATTCCACTTCTCGATCAATGGGTATTCCTGGCAAGTCTTTGGAAAAAACGTCGGAAAAATCACGAACTACAGGGATATCGTATATTGGGCAAGTACTTGGCGTAGAAGAGAGAATGTTGCAATGATAGCCTTGACATCCTTTCTGCAAAAGTCGGCGGGCGTGTGCCACAGATACGAAACATGGGGGCGATGTGACTTTCTCTCCTTTGAGCTCGGCTTCTACTTCTCCGGATCCTACGAAGATTATACACTTACTTGCGCAATCAATCTTGGCTTTGAATTGGGACAGCCAGTCCATTCCAATAATCGCATCGAAATGAGACATAGCTAGAGGAACTAGGTCGATTGTGGTTTGAGTTCCATTCATGGAAACGTCGCAATTCCTAAGAACAGATGAGCATATGACTCCCTTGCTCATGGGATGAGATACGAGCAAGTCGAATCCTAATGGTTCAAGGTCCTTATTGACTTTCTGAGAGTGGGATTTTAAAATAAAAGAGTGAGTAGAACCTAAATCGAATAATGCATAGGTACGAATTCCACAGACAAGAATTCTACCTGCCACTACGGCTTCGTCATTGCGGGGATATCCGGGGACTAAGGCAAAAGCTCTTCCATGGCGCTGGTTTCGGTTGTCTTGGTGGTTGTTCCTGTGTGCCCCGACGGGTACCACATTGGCTCCCGTTGCTGGCCTCGAATAATCTTTCTTGAAATGGCCCACTTGATCGCAGCCAAAACACGTCAAAGGTGTTCTGATTCCTACATTTTGGTTCCCCATCTTCCTCTGATCATCTCTTCTTCCTCCAAAGTTTGCCTTCTTCTGTGGGCCAGCTTTACTTGATCCTTGGTTTTGCCTCTTTCGTTCTTGATAGCATCTTGTTTCTTCCACATCCTGCTCGACTAGCAAGGCTCGATCCAGAACATCAGCATATGTTGACAACTGCAGGGGTCAAACCACTTTTCGAATTTCTGGCTTCAATCCGTCTTCGAAATGCCTTGCCTTCATCTCCTCAGATGCTACTAGGTACGGGGCATAAGCAGCAAGATTCGTACACTTGATTTCATAGGCAGCCACCATCGTCATCCCTCGTTACTTGAGGTGCTCGAATTCCATTCTCTTTGCCGTCTGTATCGCCCTTAGCATAAATTTCTCACGAAATATTTCCAAAAACCTCTCCCAGTTCATCTCTGGCTCCATGGCATTCTTCAGATTCCACCAACGGTTTGCCTCTCCTTCTAGCAGATATGATCCGATTTCCACCTTTTGTTGATCAGAACATCTCAGCAATCGAACGTTCTTTTGCAGGGCCGCAATCCACTCATTTGCCTTTACTGGGTCCATTCCTCCTTGGAAGGTAGGGGGTTTCAGCTTCAGAAATTCTTTTATTGCTGCAAGGTTAGTTGTTTGCTCGATTGGGTCGACTAGTGCTTCCTCATCAGGATTAGGTGGCTCGTTCACGGGTCCTAGATGGTTGAGATATTGGTTGAGCATCTCCTGTTGGGTTAGAACCGTTCCAGCCAACATTCTGACCATATCGCGTAGCTCACCTACTTCGTCGTTTCCTCGATTATTTTCTTGACCGTTGTTGCGAGTGTTAATCATTCTGTTTTCGAAAAGATCTTATAGTTAGAGACATGGAAAAGGAATTGATTACTTCATAATAGTAGAGTTTGAAACATAAGCATAGGAGTTGGAATTTTAAACATGCCAGATACTAATAATAATTAGATACTAAGGTACTACTCGCTATCCGAGTCTTTTGGCCATTCATAGGGTGGGTAAATCCACTCTTCACGATTAACATCAATGTCTTCTTCCTCTTCTTCATTTTCACTAGGGTTATCTTCAGGATCTTCTTCAGGAACATCCTCCAAATTGAGGTCCCGACCCTCGTTGTGCCACTCTATGTGCTCTTCTTCCTCTTCGGCTACTTCCTCCTCTTCCGGTGGAGCTTCATCGTTATGACCGTTTATAAGGCGGTTCCTCGCTCCTTCCATAAGATGCTTGAATTCCCAATTCCTAATAGACCTTCTTGCCACCACGCAAGCGCTCTCCAACAGTCGCAAGTGGTAGTTAATCATAGCTCATACTCCTATCTCCGAGTTATCCTCAAATCTTACCGCGACCTGGGCTATGAGGTCCGATGTGATTGTCGTCGAATCAGCATGTGCCCGCTCCTGGACATCCTCGCTCACTACGAAGAGTTCTTCGTCCTCTTCTGGTATTGCTGGAGGTGGTGCAACCTCATGATCATCCTCGGAAGCGCTGCTGGGAAGTCGCTGGTAGCATAATCATTGCTGCTGCTAGACATAGCTAAAATACGCATTCATAGCAAAAATAAGTTCATCTTCGAGGGTTAGCAGATATTTCTAACATACTAGTGAGTGCCTTGATCCTATCTCTGAGTTTGTTCGGAATCCAAAAACTCGTGCTCTGATACCACTGTTGTCACGACCCAATCACACATGAGTCATGACCGGCCAACGAGCAAGCTCGTTAAAGGCCCTAATTAATGAGTTTAGGGATTCATCGAACAATTTAAGATTTGAATAATAGCAGAAAAGCGTGAATTAACCCAGAGAGTGCATTACTAGCAAAATACCCACAACAGTTCATTAATAGATCAGATGATACAAATCAAGCCCCATGGGCTGGTACATATGATAAAAAAACTGAGATAAAAACTCCTAGAGCTCCTATTCCTGCTCTTCAAAACCTGAAAAGAGTTTTAGAAAAATGCATAAGCTATAAGCTAGAGTGAATATATTACATGCCCAAAATACAAGTTTCATGGACAACCAAGATTATTTCCTGCAAATAAAGTATTTCAGGTAATCATATTACAAGTGGCTCAATAGCCTCAAAAGTAGTATCATTGACTCATTCTGGTCATATTAGATTTTCGGCATCTTTCACACATGAACCTGCAACAAATGCATATTGATTGCTTTGGGTAAACCACTCGATATGTATGACTATCAACCAGTCCATCAAGCCAACCAATTACAGCCTCCACGGTACCAGAACAAGGGGAGCTACCCCACATTTTGCAAAGTGGTGTGATATCATCCAATGACCATCTGGTTTGGTCCCAACCTTATAGCCTATCTCTGTATGCATGGTATCTGATCCTACTCCCAGCATTCAGGCTCTTATCCGTTTATGACCGTATTCCATGGCCATGTCATGTCCGTGCCGAGAATAACATAAAACATTTTCCACATCATGTTTGTCCATGTATAAGAGGTTTTCACAAGCTTTCCTTTTTATCGCAAAGAGGGTAACATAATAGTTTTTGGGCTCAATAGCCATAACAGTAATTTTACCAAAAGAGTAAGCAAGTGAGAAAAAGTATGATTAAATAAGGCATGTAAAGATTCACCTTCTTTTCTTGGGTGGATTTCTTTGAATTAACACTTCAAATCTGCCATAAAACATAAAGAACACAACTAAGCTTCTGTCGAACACCTAAGGCTTCTGACGAGCTAACTGGCCGAGCTGAGCTGACGGCCTAAAGGAGGGCCAGGCTGCTCTTACCGACTGGCCGAGCTCTGGAAAAGAACAAGTGACCGAAGGCCTTCTGTCCGGAGGATAGTGGCCGGTTAGGTGACATCAGAATATTGCCAACTGGGGTTCTGGACCGAAGGGTCCTCATGCCGAGCTAAGGTTTTGCCGAGCTGAAGGCCTGCTGGACTAAGGGTTCTGCCGAACAGAAGCTCTTCCGAGATGAGCTCTACCGAACAACCAGAAGGCTACCAGGCTTAGGCAGTGCGGGGGTTAAGTATTTCGGGCTATCGACTGGTCGAAAAGGGTTAAAGGACTTGATTAAGAGTCCCTGGAATGTTTGCCGAGCAAACCGAGACTTAGCCGAGCTGGAACGGCCGGGTCTCAAATCACCGTTCTTCCGAGCAACTAGTAAAGCTACTACCGAACATTGGGAGCTCGGGAACTTTGCTCTTGGGTGCTCTGATTGGTTGAAAATGACAATGGGGTGGTCACAAGGCCTCAGTGCTGATTGCCCGAGCTACTGGCTATTTAGCCGAGCTCAAAAAGTTAAGGATAAATAGAGGCGGTCCTTCCCTTTTACCGAGCAGAGGTGCTCCGGCAAGTGGGAGGTCGGCAAATTATATGGGAAGTTCAGAAATGTTCACGAGAGGGTCTGTTGTGCTCTGCCGAGCTGAAATAAGTTCAGTCGGAGGGTCATTAGGTTCTGCTTGAACTTATTTGGTCAAGGGCCGAGCTACCGAGCAAAACTACAGAAGTCTAGGATGCTTCGGTCAAGCCAAAGGAAGGTTGCCGAGCAAAACTTTAGTACAGCCAGGTCATTAAATGGACTTACCGAACAAGGGTAGGGATAACATAAGGGAAAGGGCCGAAGCAACAAGAATTTTCCTGAGATCAGAGGGCTGGCTTAGCAGCTTTTGCCGAGCTGAGCACTTTGGACAGGGGCACTACTGGTCTACTGGATGGTGGGCTGAGCTAAGTATGGACACTCTAGATATCAGCTGGGCCGGAGGATTCTTGCACTTTGAAAATGTTATGAGTGTTCGACTGAGAGGGTTGTCGAGCACCAGGACTTCGGATCTAATTCTCTCTCGCTAGAACTTGAATGCAGGATTGAGATTAGGTGAGAAATGAATGCTCTCAAGGGTTGCTTATATAGGGGTTCGGAGGGCTGGGGTGGTAGTTGAGGGCATTAATTGCTCGATTTGATTAAACCTTAATTCTGCCGAACGGGTCAGGGACACGTCCCATCAGGGTCAGGTCTGAGCACCTCTGTAGGACAGTCTGAACCTGTGGCTGTCTTGTCCCATCCATGTCAGTCGGTGGGTCAGTCCGGATGGGACTGGACCCTGTAGCTCGGCAGAGCTGCTGCCGCGCAGTTGGCCTTCGGGTCCGGGGCGGGGCGGTCGGCTAAACGGCGGGCGGGGCTTGGTCTAGACTGATCTGGACGGCTGGGCTCACTCCCTTTTGGGCCTCCTTAGCTCATTTTCCTTAGTTTTCTAAGGGTCCACCACATAACACTAAATCCAATTGATTTTAAATACTAACTATAATCCGAAAAATATTTCTAATGATTTAATTAATTACGAAAATTCTATTTATTTGGGACGGGGTCTCACAACCGGTCTGAGCAAAATCTGGGCAGAATGTTTGGAGTTCAAACCTGAGTAATCCTAATCCTATTTGAGGGTCCTAGAAGTGGTTCTAAAGCGGATTAAGAGATTAAAACAAATTGAAACCCATTGGAAAAAGGAAGAAAATTATGCTTTAAGTTGAAGCATTCATTTCATATAATTTATGAATTCATATCTGTGTTGATATTTGATCTTGATTTTAGGAGAATCATTAAGATATCTTTACCCGACAAAGTCTGACTCCAAGAAACCCTCTTAACGGTATACGGTGAGTATGATAGTTGTATTAAAGGTTGCAGGTTTAAGTTGCGTATCACTCTTGTACAATTCACCCTTGGCATGTACCTTGATTTTGGGGGACGTTAGGTGAATGATTAGAAGGGGAGGTATTATTTTCTGTTATTATGTGTGTAATTTCTTAAATTAAGCGTAAATTTGGGCAACATGTGGAAACTTATAGAAATTGAGGAAAGTGTGGAATTTGGGGAAACATTGGGGAAAATGTGGAAACATCGTAGAAAGTGGGGAAAGTTGTGTTAAATAGGGCCCTGTATTATGGGCATGTTGTCCTGTTTTATGGATGTGATGGACAAAAGTGTCATTTTCTGGCAAGTAGACATACTTTTGAAATAATGGAATCCGACAGTCCTATGTGATAAATAATTGTCGTTGATTTTCCATCTAGATAAGAAAACATAAAAGTGAATTACAAACTAGTAGTAACGTAGGGCACACTATAGGGGTGGATACACCTGTGTCTATCTGTTTCTGACTTTGTTTCTGAAATATATCTGTGAAAGTGTAACTTGGGGTAAGCTTAAATGGAGAACCACCTACTATCTTTTTATATGTTTGGATTGTATCTGTTTCTGTTTTGAGAATATAGAGGAAGCATGATTATAGCATCATTTATTATATGTTTTGTAATTGTTCTATTCATCTGTTCAGTATCTGTATCTGTTCTATATCTAATTATGTGTATGCATTTTGCATTTGATTTCTGAATCTGTTTAGTACCTATTTCTGCTTTCCACTAGAACTATGTTTGTTGTACCATATTTGTTTTTGTCTCTTTTTATCTGCAGAGTTTATTATAGCTTATAGCCTCCTAGATTTTTCTGTGATCTGTTTTGCATGAGAAATACAGATTCTCAGACTAGCTTGGTGGTCCACTATAGGATTGGAGTTTAGAGCTGGTGGAGTTAAGTAGCACCTTTGGTATATCAGTTGTATCTTTTTTGTTGTCTTTTGTGTTATTTGGTCTGTATATGTCAGAATCTGTTGGATTTGTAGAGCATTGGTACCTTTGCGGTAGACTTTTATAGTTGTGTATTTTGACTTTGTGTAGTCAGTGTTTGAGGATTTATGCCTTTTGTGGTATTTTCTGTTTATTCACATTTTCATTTCCGCAAAATATAATATTTATTTTAGTAAAACATGGTGTGACACTCTGCTTGGAATATGCCCACTCTTCTTTGTCGGTTGTAATATGACTTTTGAATTTGCTTTCCTTGCTTTACATGCAAGTCAGACATGCTTGAAGGGATTCATTTCAAGTAACTCCAAAATGTTATCCAACTAACTCAAAAAGAGCACACATTATGCACATTCATTTGACTATAGAATTGCACCTAATATTATACATGCTCGAAATAAAATTCTCTGAATTCCTTGACAAAACTTGAATATATTTTACGTGTATTATTTTGACACAGGTGCAGATTGAAAAAAACTTCCCCATCCAAGATGCCAGTTTATAAGCAGTATAGTCGGTCAGGAGAAATGCGGAAACAAAAAAGATATTCAGCATACGAAAACATAAAAGATATATAGGAAGAGAGGCATACGAAATCAGTCGAAAGAAATGCGAAATCAATCGATCGAGAGAGGCATGCAAAAGCTGATGTTGAGGACGAGAAGCAAGTAGGTGTCGATATCTGAAGGACCATTCCATTGCTACTCACGTCACTCAAAGCTTTGTAGGTTTAGCAATGGAGAGAGAGATTTGCGCTTGGACTGCATAGACGAGGGTTTGTGCTGGAGGACTAGGGTTTATGTGGAGAGGGGGCAATTTTGTTTTAGGGTGTATAATGAAGGGGAACGAGGGTTTTTGCGGGGGGAGGAGGGTTTGTGCGGCGGGTACTGCTGGCTATGAGGCGAGGGAGGCATATGAGGGAGGGAAATTAGTATTCAGTGAATTGAGGGAGGGAAACGAATTGAGGGAGTGATGTGTTTCAATTTTGGGTTTCTTTTAGATTTTCGTTTATAACCTTCCAATCGGCGGGATTTTTTTTATCACACCTTAAGTGTGTGGTTTTTTTAGAAGACAGTCTTTCATCTCGCCAAAGAAGCGAAGTCTTTTCTTTCTTTTTTTCTACTACTTATAATTACGATTTTTACAAAATTGAGATAAAAAATTAAGTTTGCCACTTTTTATCATGCTTTTTCTAAAAACGTGATCTTTGTAGTGTAATCTTTATTCATTATTTTAGTAGTGTTTGGTCCTACCTCCTTTCATAGTTGACCTCCTTGCTATGTTCTTCATTCTAGTTAATATCATCCTTCGATAGCGGAGGATGAGGCTAAGGGAATCGCTCTATTAGGAAATGGTCCTTCTATACTTGTTGTAAAACTTTTGGGTTAACTCCTGAACTTGCTCTTGTAGGGCCTATAATTTTTCTATTAACACCCGGCACTTGAGTTTGTGTTTAATCTTAGGGATCCTTCCGTCATTGGTTGTCATGGTTTTTGCCTTGGACGTGAGGCACCATTGAGTTCAAAACATTTACTATTAAACATAATTCAGGAAAAGAGTTTTTTCACAGATGACACTAATTGATGAACTAGATTATGCAAGCGCTCGACATATAGAGTTTTAAAAGAACTTGACAATGATGCCTAAGTCATAGGTATTTAGGGAGAGTTCATTAGTTAATTAAACACTTTCTTGCATACTGATACAGGTAATTGGATGCGAGCTCAGCGCATCGCATGGGATGTACCGGGCTGAGCTTACTGGGCGCATCACGGCTTCTATTGAGCTCGGGCTGTGACCGAGACCAACTGAGCTCAGGCTATAACCGAGCTCAGTCCTACTACGGCAAGGACAGACAATGGATCCTCAAAGGGTCCCTCCTTACTACATATTTGAATTGGGTAATTCACCTACCATAAATGGAAGATAACTCTCCATTCTGGAGGAATAGGAAGAGATTTGGAAGATTTCTTAATTTCCTGGGAGCATGCAAGGAAAATAAGGAATTTTGGTTTGTGTAACGGAAACTTCCCTAAGTGAATAGAGAGTATATAATCCCCCAGAGAGTATCATTCAGAGGTACAGATATACAATCCCAAGTATTCCATTTACTCTTTCAATTCTCAATACAGATTGTCTAACTTAAGCATCGAAGGATACTTGACCGGCACCTCACCGGTGTTAAGATATTCTGTGCAGGACCTTGCAGAGCGATGAACGAGAAGAGCCGGGAAATTACTTCATCACATATCTATTTAGGTTATTTTATGTTTGTATTTATGAGTCAAAAGGATGCCATTTTATTTGGAATTTCCTCCATGTTTTGGGGCATAAGGACAATACCAATATTATAGAGATTTGGTAAGTCTTGGCCTTTTGATAGTGGTAGTTTTCTAGTGAAGGCTATTTGGAAACTGAGATGACTATGATAGGTAGCAAAAATTCTATTTGTCTTGATGTTTGTCTCTATCCAAATCTCGTAAAATGTGACACTTTCATCTCATAGCTCAAAATGAATAATTTAAATCATTGATAAATTTTAATATAATATATTAAATAGATTTGTAGAAAAAACACGTAAATCGGATAATTATAAATACTTCAAACAATTTCATCGATAAGTTAGTCTTAGAACTTCTAAAAAAAGACTAATTAGTTGATAAAGAATTTACATTTATTCGATTGTACTATTTTTTCAAAAAATAAATTAAAATATGATTCTAAAATTTATGAACAAATTAAATTATAAGAGGACGCCACAATTTTTGTGATTTGGATACAAAAGTCGTTGGGGAAGATTCGATAGGTAGTGTTAGGGTCTGTTTGATAAAACTGAAAACTTAAAATTAAGTACTAAAAACCGAATACTGATTTTATAAGTAAGAAGTTGTTTGACATGTACTGAATTTTAAGTACTGAATTAAATAAGCCATTTGATCTTTACAATGAGATAAGGTCTAGATTTTATTATTTTATTATTACTCCAAAAATTATTAAGTGCTCATAAGACATTTCAAAACCGTTTTTTATTATGATTCTTAAGTGTTCTTCAATATTGAGTATTTGTGTAGAACTCATAAAGATGAATTGAAACTAAATTATTTTTTGTTAAAATAATCGGAATGGATTTTTGTCAATTTTTAAACTTATGAGGATAAATTTATATAATTTTTTAATTGAGAAATAAAATTAATATTTATATGGGAGGTATAAAATAATACTATGAGAGTGAGATTCGGTAGGATTATAGATGAATAA
>NMUG010010208.1:0-11027 GCA_002855965.1 Monotropa hypopitys | reverse complement strand
GTAGCCTTGTTGGTTATTCAACAAACTACCTGCTTGGCAAGTCCTTAGCTCAGCAGAAGTTTTAGCCTGGCCACCTATGAGACCGACAGCCTCTACTCAGCAGAGACTTAGTAAATATATCCCAGCAACCTTTTTGTTCGGCAGCAGGACCCTTCGGTCCAGAATGCCCTCCGGACCAGTATTAAGCAGAAAGGTATATTTCCCAAACTAAACTAGTCGGCCACTGTCCTCCAGACAGAAGGCCTTCGGCCAGGAGCTCGGCTAGACAACCAATGGCAGTCCGGCCAAGTCTGGTCCGACAGCTCAGCTCGAGCAGTGCCTTAGCAGCTTGGTGAAAAGTTTAGAAATAATGTATTTGGGATTATTATGGCAGATTTGAGGTGATTGAAGAATATTCAAGAAGGAAGTAAATCATTAAGGTGAATCTCTATATGCCCTTGTTACTCGTATAGTTTTAAACATGCTAAACATTTATAAATGTATGATTTATGCTATGGAGCATCTTACTATATTATGTTCATCTCTTCACAAATAAAAAATGGCATGCACTCTTTTATTACCATGGATTGGCAAAACAGGAAAGATGTTTTATGATTGAACGATATGAACAGTGACACGGTAGCTCACCACCGGGGGCGGGATCAGAAACCGGCAAGGTAGGGGTAATAAGGGATCATGACCAGGTGATCACAGTGATATCACGACAATGCAAATCTATTTGGGGTCGCTCCCTAAGGCTACTGGAACCGTGAAGAGGACATTTCGAGAAGACCATAGGCTTAACTACTCAATCTTATGCAATTTACAGGATTTGGGGCTTTAAAGCCATTCACTTACTATGTTCAAAAAAGAAGAAAAAGAGATTTGATAACATATGTTGTTTATCCATGGAAACTAGTAACCTTGGCATATCTTGATTCACTCTATCTTTATGCTTATGCATTTTCTAAAAACTCTTTTCAGGTATCGAGGAGTAGTAGCTTTGGAGACTTAGACTTTCTTTTTACGCTTGATGTATTTCCCATTTCTATTGTAAAGGCCTCTATGAGCCTTCTGTAGTATGTACCAACAGGAACATTATGGTAATTTCTGTTATGCACTCTCTGGGCTTTGTTCAACGCTTCTTCTTTCATTATATTATTGTGACGAAATCCATTAACTCATTATTAGTAGACCTTTGCGAGCTTGCTCGTTGGCCGATCATGGCCCATTTAGGGTCGGGTCGTGAGAACAGTGGTATTAGAGCAAGAGTTTTTGGATTTCGAACAAACCCAGAGATAGGATCAAGGCACTCACTAGTTACGTTAGGAATATCTGCTAACCCTTGGAGATGGGCTTATTTTAATTTGCTATATCTATGTATACACATTTTAGATATGTCTAGCAGCAGTGGCAGCGATTATGCTAGTAGTGATTTCTCTAGCAGTGATTCGGAGGATAATCACAAAGTAGCACCACCCCCGGTAGTACAAGAGGAAGAAGAGGAAATCTTCATAGTGAACGAAGACGTGCAAGAACAAGTGCATGCAGATTCTGTGACAATTACCTCAGATCTTATAGCTCGCGTTGCGGTAGGTTTTAAAGATAACATGGAGGAGGAAATTCGAAGTATGATCAATTATCATCTACGACTGTTGGAACATGCTTGTGCAGTGGCGAGAGCATCTATCCAACATTGGGAGTTCGAGTATCTCATGGATGGAGCAAGGAATCGCATTATGAATGGCAATAATGATGAATTTCAACAAGAAGACGAAGTAGTGGCTGAAGAGGAAGAAGAACCCATGGAGTGGCATAACCAAGGATGAGACCTCGATTTGGAAGACGATCCCGCAGAAGAAGAAGATCCGAGTGAAAATGGAGAAGAATAATATGAAGAAGATATCGACATAGACCATGAGGAGTGGGTCTATCCACCCTATGAGTGGCCGAGTGACTCAGATATCGAGTAGTATTCTAGCACTATCCGACATGTTTTGTCGAGTGTGCTCCAGACACACTTAGGATTTCGGCTTATCCACTTATGATGAACTCTAATTATTATGAATTTAATCAAACAATCTTCTATGTTTCTAACTATGAAATCTCTTCTAGCAGGATGGTTAACACCCGCACAAATGGTCAAGGGATTGGTCAGCAAAATGATGAAGTAGCAGAGCTACGTGACATGGTTAGAATGCTAGCTAAAATCGTCCAGACTCAGCAGGAGATGATCAACCAATACTTTAACTAGCCAGGACCCGCGAATGAACCACCTAATCACGAAGAGGAAGCATTAGTCGACCAAATAGAGCAAGCAGCCAACTTCGCAACAGTAAAAGAATTTTTGAAGCTAAAACCTCCTACCTTACAAGGCAGAATGGACCCCGTCTGAGCAAATGAATGGATTGCAGCCCTTGAAAAGAATTTCCAATTGTTGAGGTGTTCAGACCAACAGAAGGTGGAGATTGGATCGTACCTACTTGAAGGAGAGACGAATCGGTGATGGAATTTGAAGAATGAGATGGAACCCGAGATGAATTGGGAGAGATTTCTCAAAGTCTTCCGTGAGAAATTCATGCCAAGAGCAATGCAAATGAAGAAAAGGATGGAGTTCGAGCATCTCAAACAGTGAGGAATCATGACGATAGCAACCTACAAGACTGAGTTTACAAATCTAGCAGCTTATTCCCCTTACTTAGTGGCAACGGAGGAGATGAAGGTATGAAGATTTGAAGATGGACTAAAACCGGAAATTCGAAAGATAGTTTGACCCCTTCAACTATCTACTTACGCTGATATCCTAGATCAAGCTTTATTAGTGGAGCAAGACGTAGACGAATCCCGACGCTACCAGGAAACAAAAAGACAAACTCAAGGTCAATGAGGAACCAGCCACCACAAGAAACAAAACTTTGGAAGAAACCAAGGAAGAAGGAATGAAGTGTCACGCCCCGGATTTTCAAACAATTTTTTTTTTGAAATCATTTAAAATAGTGAACAGCAATGGACCATTACTTCAATAATAAATATCTAAGTACCAACTATCCCAATCACACAAAACATAAAAATCCAGTCATGAGTTTAAAACCATTACAAACCAAATCCAAACCATAGAGTTAGGGAGAGAGGGAAGTACTAGTCAAAACCTTACAAATTTCCCTATTCTATTACAAGCTCCAAGAGCCTCAATTTAAAACAAAAATAGAGAAGAAGGGGACTTATTTCAAATCTTTTCTAAAAGCTTCATGCATCCAAGCCTCCCAAAGAAGGATCACAACCTGTGGAGAAAAATAAGGGTGTATCATGCCAAAGTAGAAAATACCTATTATCTAGCATGCTCAAGATCGACGTGGACTAGTGTGTGAATGTTGGGCATGCAACACACGCATATGTACTAAGCATAACAAAGACAATGATCCATGTCTATCATGTGACTCTATCACACATCCACATACATGATATGCTAAACAAGCAACTAGAACAAGTGCTTATGAACATGCATATAACTTCCCATTCATTTTCCTTTATGTCAACATAACAGTTCATCACATTGTTCCTTGTGTTCAAAACATGAATACCCCTTGGGATCCCATCATAAGTCCATCCCAAGTTATTCAAACCATTTAACCATCTTGTTTCGTAATCGTGGATACGCCACGAAGTCCCATTAGAAGTCCACTCTGGGCTATCCTAGTCCAACGTGTCATGTAACATTTGATAGGGTAGGAGTAGTCTAGTAGGCGGCCAAACCCACTAACTATCTTGTCCGTCGTTCCCCAAGTAACCACTGGGAGGGCCAAGTAACCCCTATTGTGCACAATGTCGTGGATGGCGCGACCATCCCGGAAACCCCGTCAGAAGTCCGTTTCCGTATATAAGATTAATCACCCCTATCGTTACGTCACCTAGCTAAAGCTAGTCAATTGTATCAACCATGTACGTTATAGTGTTTCGTTCGTTGAGTCCGTTATACTATCACTCCTAGCCAATGCTAGTTGATTCCAAACCAATGCCATGTATTCCAAATTAATCAATGCGTGACTCAACCGAAATAATATGAAACACACATGCCATCTCATGATCTCCACATAGGATTTATATGTCCAAACACATGAATACTCATTCAGTTTCATCATGAGACCACTAATTTAACAAAAGCCCCAATTTATAAAATTTAGGGTTTTTCTCAAGTTTGGGGATTTTCACCCAAAATACTCACACATGAAATTGACTTCACCCAAATGCCATTAAACACTAGAGACACCAAAGCCCTCAACAAATTTCATAATTTAACATCAAACCCTAGGTCAATTTGAAGATTTATGCATATGAAATTGACCCAAACTAGGAACTCACATAAGGGATTTGGGGAGAGTACAACTAAGGACATACCAAATAATAAGCATTTCCTACCTCAAGAAGCTTTCCCAAAATTCGGAAATGAGAGAATGACGAAACCTTGGTATGTCACGCATAGATCGGGAGTCGTGGATCAACTTTACTTCTTGGGTTTTCTTGATTCAAGCCTTCCAAGGCCTTCAAATCCAAGCCTTTAGCTTGGCCTTCAATGGAGGTTGTAGGAGAGAGAGGAGAGAGAGGAGAGCAATTTAGTGAGAGAGAGATATGAGGGTTTGTGTATAAAACCGAATTATACCACCCTTATATAGTCCCACAAGTTAAAAGACCAAAATACCCCTCATTAAACGCGTTTTCTAAAGTTTCAGCCGACCATCGTCCGGACGAAGGTGAGGTGTCGTCCGGATGACACCACCAGAGATGAACCAAAATGCTTCAGGAACCTTGGTCCGGACGACCAATGAGCTTCGTCCGGACGAAACCCATGGTCCGGACGAAAAATGAGGATGGTCCGGACGACCATCACTGAACCAAAAAATCATCTCTCTGCCATTGTCGTCCAGACGAGCCAAGGGTATGGTCCGGACGACCAACCCAGATTTTCTCCAAAACTTGCCAAAATGCTCTCGGCTCGTCTCAACGCACCTCTAAACACTTTTCCAACGTCCTACGCACTAAAACAAACGTCTAAGGCTCTCCTACGGTCCTCTTCATTCGTCCAAACGATACTAAAACGAATCAAATAATTTACGAAAGATTTTCTAACGAATATTCAAGGGATTTAACATTAAAATAATCACTTTAAATTACGGGACGCTACATGAAGAAAGGAAGCTGATACCACCATGCCCGACCTGTGAAAAACTACACTTGGGAGAATGCCGAGCAAACACTTGTTTCGGCTGCGGACAGAGTGGACACTTCAGAAGAGAATGTCCAAAGCTGACTGGAGCAAATACCGTGCCTATTGGAGCCCCCAGAAACAATACCAACAACCAAGGAAACTGCAATAACAACAACCAACGACAAGGGAGAGCCTTTGCACTCGTCCCGGGATATCCTCACAACGAAGAAGTAGTCATAGCAGGTAGAATCTTTATCTGCGATATTCCCACCTATGCACTATTTGACTCAAGATCCACACACTCTTTCATTTTGTTATCACACTCGACAAAAATTCCCAAGAAATCTGAACCCTTAGGGTACGATCTCTTCGTAGTCCAACCCATGAGTAAAGGCGTCCTATGCTCTACGATCCTTAGGGATTGCGAGTCATCTATGAATGGAGCCTTGTCATCCATAGATCTTATCCTTTTAAGCATGACACACTTCAATGTTATTATTGGCATAGATTGGTTGTCCAAATCCAATGCCAAGATTGACTGCGCTGGAAAGTCAATCACCTTTGTTAAATCCAAAAGTGGAGAGTCTGAACTGAAAGGAGAAGGAGTTGTTTCACCTCCTTGTTTTATATCTGTCGCCAAAGCCCATCATCTTTTACAAAAGGGATGCCAAGGATATCTTTGCATCATAATCTCGACCGAATTAAAGAGCACCTTGAAGGAAGACATCTCAGTAGTACGTGACTATCCTAAAGTATTTCCCGAAGAGCTACCAAGAATGCCCATTGATCGAGAGATGGAATTCTCCATCGACCTTATGCCAGCAACACAACCAATATCCAAGACCCCCTACCGCATGGCGCTAGCAGAATTAAAGGAGTTAAAGACTCAACTGTAAGAATTGATCGAGAAGAACTTCATCCGGCCAAGCTCATCACCATGGGGAGCACCAGTATTGTTCGTCAAGAAGAAATACGGAACTATGCGCCTATGCATCGACTATTGGGAGTTAAACAAAGTCACTATAAAAAACAAATACCCACTACCCCGCATCGACGACGTGTTCGACCAACTACAAGGAGCCCGAGTATACTCAAAGATCGACCTACGTTCAGGCTATCATCAACTCAAAGTCTAAACCGAAGATGCTGAGAAGACCGCTTTCCGCACATGATACGGCCACTACGAGTTTCTAGTCATGCCATTCGGAGTAACTAATGCCCCAGCAGCATTCATGGATCTGATGAACCGTATTTTTGCCAACTACCTAGATGATTTTGTGATCGTATTTATCGACAACATCCTTATCTACTCAAAGAATGAAGAACAACATGTAGAGCACCTGTCGATCATTCTACGAACATTGAAGGAGAAGCAACTGTATGCCAAGTTCAGCAAATGTGAGTTTTGGCTGAAGAGTGTCCACTTCCTTGGGCACATCATCAACAAGCATGACATCTCAGTGGACCCACAAAAGATAGAGGCAATCTCAAACTAGCCTGCGCCAACATCAGTCACAGAAGTTTGAAGTTTCCTAGGACTTGCTGGATACTATCGCCGATTCATTCAAACCTTCTCGAAGATCGCCATACCTATGACGGAACTTACACGCAAAGGAGAACCGTTTGCATGGACAAAAGAAAGAGACGGATGCTTCCAAGAATTAAAGAGAAGGCTTACAACCGCACCTGTGCTTGCACTACTAAATGGAGAGGAAGGATTTACCGTCTATAGCGATGCTTCACACAAAGGATTAGGATGCGTCCTCATACAGTTCGGAAAGGTAATCGCTTATGCCTCACGACAATTGAAGCCTCACGAGAAGAATTGTCCTACACATGACTTGGAGCTTATAGTAGTAATTTTCGCACTCAAGATATGGCGCCGCTACCTATACGGAGTTACTTGCGACATCTTCACCGATCATAAAAGATTGAAGTACGTTTTCACACAGAAAGAGCTGAATCTAAGGCAACAAAGATGGCTCGAGCTTATGAAGGACTACGACCTCAACATCCAATACCACCCAGGGAAAGCTAACATTGTAGCCGATGCCCTCAGCCTGAAAGAAGACCATCCCTATTCAGCACACCTTGCAACAATCATTGCGGAACCTTCCATCATAGAAGAAATCAAGACCCTCCAGGAAAATGACCCAAAGTTGCAGAAAATCCAAGAAGACGCTAAAGACCAACCAGAAAGCGAGTTCACCATGCAAGAAGGCCATCTCAAATTTCAAAATCGAATATGCATACCCAACCAAGAAGAAATCAAACGAAAGATCATGGACGAAGCCCACAAAACAAAGTTCGCAATTCACCCTGGAAGATCAAAGATGTACCAAAACCTTAAAAAGTCATATTGGTGGATGGGCATGAAGTGGGATATAGCCAACTACATCGATCGATGTCTCGAATGTCATCAAGTCAAAGTAGTATGTCAGAAGTCAACTGGACTACTTCAACCTCTACCGATCTCTAAATGGAAATGGGAAGATATCATTATGGACTATGTCATAGGGTTTCCTCGAACCATTAAAGGCAACAACGCGATATGGGTAATAGTCGATCGCTTAACCAAGTCATCTCATTTCATTCCAATCAAGAACACATATTCAATGGACCAAATGGAAACCACCTACCTACGGGAGATCATTCGACTACACGGAACACCTGTTTCAATTACATCCAATAGAGACCCCCGATTCGTGTCTAGATTCTGGAAGTCGCTACAAAAAGCAATGGGAATAGCATTAATCTTCAGTACCGCCTTTCATCCGCAAACTGATGGCCAATCAGATAGGATGATTTAGACCTTAGAAGATCTTCTATGAGCATGCACGTTGGAATTTCAGGGAAGTTGGGAAGAACACCTACCCTTAGCAGAATTTGCCTACAACAACAGCTACCAAGCAAGTATCTAGATGTCACCATTCGAAGCGTTGTACGGCAGGAAGTGCAAATCACCAACATGTTGGACCGAAGTTGGGGAAGAAGCACCCACAGGACCAGAAATTGTACAGGAAACCATCGAGAAGATCAAACTCATCCAAGACAAGCTGAGAATAGCCCTAGACCACCAAAAGAGTTATGCTGATGCACATCGAAGGTAGCTGGAATTTCAGAAAGAAGACAAGATATTCTTGAAGGTATCACCTATGAAGGGCGTCATCAGATTCGGAAAGAGAGGAAAACTCAATCCACGCTACATCGGACCCTTTGAAATTCTTGAAAGAATCGGACCAGTTGCATACCAATTAGCACTCACACTAGAGCTAGCCAACGTCCACGACGTATTCTACATATCGATGCTTCAGAAGTACATATCAGACCCTGTGCATGTCCTAGTCCAACCCAACATCGAGATCGAGAGGAACCTAGTATACGAGGAATGATCAATTTGAATCATGGATCGATAAGAGAAGCATCTCAGAAATAAAGTTATTTCGCTCGTCAAAGTTTGGTGGGAAAATCAATCCGGGAGCGAAGCTACTTGGGAGAAAGAAAGCGACATGCGTCTCAAATACCCACACCTATTCGATTAAGATATAAAGTTTCATCCTTTAGTCTTTTATGCAATTCATTTAAGTTTGAGGGACCAAACTCTTAAAGGTGGGGAGGATGTGAGGCCCCGGCCCAATTTTAGGCCTAAAATTTTAATTTATGTGCATTTTCTAGAATTTTTGGAAATTTATTTAAAGAGTAAAATAAATCATCAAAGTGAAGTTGAGGATAAAGGAAAGTCAATTAGGGACTAAAATGCAAAGAAAGAGGTTAGAAGCCCAACCCAAGCCCCGTCCGGAAACCAAGCAGTCCGGACCAGTTCGGCTCGGGACTGGCCGACCGGCCCAAGCCTAGACCTGGACCTTAGGTAGCGCGGCAGTAGCTCTACTGAGCTGTAGTGTAAAGTCCCATCCGGACTGACCGTCGTCTGACTCTGATGGGACAACACATCGCAGGTTGTAGACTAGAAATGGCAGAGCTCAGACCTGACTTGGATTAGACTAATCACTGTACCGTTCGGTAGGATTAAGGAGAGGTCCAATCCGTCATTAATGCACCATCCCCTCCGATCTCTTATATAAACGACCACTTCTCAGCATTCAAAGCCCACCAAACCATCTCGCTTCCATTCAAGTTCTAGAGAGAGAAAGAAGAGATGTCCTCCAAATATAGTGTTGTTTGGCCACCACTTGCCTAAGTCCAGAACCCTTGTCCGACCAGTCTCATCCCTTCAAACAGTTCACAAATCCTTCGGACCATCTTGCTAACCACTACCCAGACCAATATTCTCCAGACAGAGATCAGCTCGGCCATCCATTCGGCAGACCATAGGATCAGCTCAAGTAATCACTTGGTCCTTTGGTCAAATTTTATTATGACTTGTTCTTATCCTTGTCTGACAAGTCCACCAAAGGACTTGGCTGCACTGCCTTCAGCTCGGCAGCCCTTCCTTTGGCTTTGCCGAAGCAACCAGACCGCATTCTTTAGCTCAACAGAAATGCCCAGAGCTCGGCACTTAGCCAAACAGGTCCGGACTATCCTTTGGACCCTCCAGCTAAACTCATTTCAGCTCGGCACACATAACCGGACCACCACAGTGCATTAATCACCCTTTGTTGTATTGCCAACCTCCCACTAGTCGGAGCACTACTGCTCGGCAGAAGGGACTGTCCGCCATATCTTAACTTAGCTCTTTTAGCTCGGCTACATGTTTAACTATTCGGACAATTAGTCCTTTAATCTTGTAATCATCTTATAAACCCTTTCGACTGATCAGAATGTCCTAAGCAATAGTCCCCGCACTGCCAATGCTCGGCAGTAGCCTTGTTGGCTATTCGGCAGACTGCCTGCTTGGTAAGTCCTTAGCTTGACAGAAGTTTTAGCCCAGCCACCTATGAGACTGACAGCCTCTGCTCGGTAGAGACTTAGTAAATATATCCCAGCAACCTTTTTGATCGGCAGCAGGACCCTTCGGTCCAGAATGCCCTCCAGACCAGTATTAAGCAGAAAGGTATATTTCCCAAACTAAACTAGTCGGCCACTGTCCTCCAGACAGAAGGCCTTTGGCTAGGAGCTCGGCCAGACGACTAATGGTAATCCGTCCAAGTCTGGTCCGGTAGCTCAGCTCGGCCAGTGCCTTAGCAGCTTGGTGAAAAGTTTAGAAATAATGTATTTGGGATTATTATGACAGATTTGAGGTGATTGAAGAATATTCAAGAAGGAAGTAAATCATTAAGGTGAATCTCTATATGCCATTGTTACTCGCACAATTTTAAATATGCTAAACATTTGTAAATGTATGATTTATGCTATTGAGCATCTTATTGTATTATGTTCATCTCTTCACAAAGGAAAAATGGCATGCACTCTTTTATTACCATGGATTGGCAAAATAGAAAAGATGTTTTATGATTGAATGACATGAACAGTGACACGGTAGCTCACCGCCGAGGGCGGGATCAAAAACTGGCGAGGTAGGGGTAATAAGTGATCATGACCAAGTGATCAAAGTGATATCACGACAATGCAAATCTATTTGGGGTTGCTCCCTAAGGCTACTAGAACCGTGAAGAGGAACATGATAAGATCATGTCGGGAAATCCCAAATGAAAATGGAAACATGCAAACAAAAGTTAGCTATGAGCCGAAGGATATTTCGAGAAGGCCATAGGCTTAACTACTCAATTTACAGGATTGGGGGCTATTAAGACATTCACTTACTATGTTGAAAAAGAAAGAAAAAGAGATTTGATAACATATGTTATTTATCCATGAAAACTAGTAACCTTGGCATATCTTGATTCACTCTAGATTTATGCTTATGCATTTTCAAAAAACTCTTTTC
>NMUG010010207.1:0-11027 GCA_002855965.1 Monotropa hypopitys | reverse complement strand
AAATGAAGTTGGAAAGCCTCTTAACACACAAAGATAAAGCTTAAAGACCATAGACTTCGGCATAGATTAAGCCAAACAAAAGGTGGAACATAATAGACCTGAAATCTCTCCACAGATTACACAAAATAACTACTCCAAGATGGGTAACATTAACATCATAGATCCAGAACACATCTAGCAAAAGGTAAAAGATTATAGCCAACAGTTTTAAAAAACGGGACCAGGGGTCACTGCAGTTCACTCGAACTGCAGTGAACTGCAGCATCCCCGATCTCCTAAAAAACGCCCCAAACCACCAAACAAACAGAACAAAATTAAAGACATAAGCACATGTACAAGAATAATCACGAAAAAACTAATTAATTCGCGTCGAAATAGAAAAAAAAATAACTTTAGAAAAAGTAGAAAATGCAAAATAACTACATTTAGACAAAAAAAGACACGGACTTGAACTAGAACAGAAGAACAGATCTACAAGGGCCATGCAAGACAAGAAACAAATTTAAAAGATTTTTACCTCAACTGGCCGAGAACGACAGGTAGAACAGAGTGATACAGATTTCCAGGCAAAACCGAACAGCAAAAACACGAGTGAAATAGACCAAATAAGCATAGATCAAACTCAAACCCCAACAAAAAACAAGAAAACATTTGAACAAAAGCAGAAGCACGACACGTGGTAGAGGATTTCAAAACGAAACACTCAGAAAAAACAAACCTTTTGGTAAACAAAACAAAGCACTTTCAAAGAATGCAGTAACACAGCCACCTAAGAGATTATAAACGGAAACATAACTGTGAGTGGGTGCGAAAAACTCACAGATAATGATGGAGATTTATTTGTAGAAGCCCTAATTCATCAGCAGCAGGCCTCTGCCAGGAGAGAGAAAAGGTAGGCAGGCAGGCAGTGCTGTTGAGCTCATAAAACGATACCTCCCGGATACCGCGTGGAATCAAAGGTCACTCGCCTCCGTTACACGTGTTTGCAAGAATTTGAAAGATACAAAGACTGTTTGGAAACAGCTTTTTGTTTGAAAGATACAAAAGACTGTTTGGAAAGTTTTTTTGTAATTCATAGCGGATAAGTATTTTTTTTCATCTTGAATTAATATTCTGAAACTTTTACTAACCTTTTTTTGCTAAACTTAAGACAGAGAGAATATTTTGACCTAAATTAACCGCAAAATGTGAACTTAAGACACTGAAAAACTAATAATTCGAAAGAACTCAATAAAAACAATCTTCAACCCACGGAAAAATATATATACAATTTGGCTTACGAACTATATTTAAGTTTTCTTAGAATTTTCTTTCGATCAATAACTAACTTAGTCATCGGAGAGTCTTTCTGTAATACTCTGTGTTTTTAAGTAAAACATTTTCAACATTTTTTTTGAAATACAATAACTCAAACAGTAGAGAATTAATAATTACTATACAGTAACATTGCCGTTGAAACACTCATTACATTAATCTTGATACAATATACAAACTGAAAGAGCACAGGAAAGAAAGTACAATCGAGCTACTAGCTACAACTGAAAAGGAAAGGTACAACTACAACAGGACAACAACCTGAAAACTGAAAAAAAGTACAATAACTCAGAGAGAGTCAAGGCCGTAGCTCCCAAGGAACCAGTTGCTATCACAAACTCCAAGTCACCCCTGCAAGAGAAATCCTGCAGTACAAGTCTTGACAAGAGAAAGAAAGGAGGGTCTGAGCAAACACAGCCCAGTGACGGTAACAACTAAAGACTATAAAGCATGCGCAAGCGCATGCGAACCTAAGCAGAACAGACCAAAGGTAAGACAAAGCCTAACTACGAGGTACAACACACCCACACACGCACGCAAGTAAAGTGAGGCTAAGAGTATCTCCAAAGTCAACGAACATATGGTCACCCAACCCACGCTCGACACACAAGGAACCAAGTCACGCCACCTCTCCAACTCTCAGCCAAGACCACAACCAAGACCAAGTAGCCATATCCCGATCCCTAGCAAAGGAGTCCAACAACGATAAGCACACACATTCCCACATCATCCAAAAGAACCATTGTATCAAGACCAACACCCCAAACCACTGACAAACTAATCCCAAACAAATACGGTGGAACCCCGACAACTCTACCCATTCCACTTTCTTTGATAAATATATAATTGTATTGTGGATTTCGGTGTTGTTTAACTTAGAAAGACATTTGAGTTGTATAGGTAGCTTTCCATTTCCTTTAACATTCCTCACAGTAACACCTTCAACTGCCGAAGCAAGCAAGTACCATCATCCTTTTCGACTCACTCAAGTCGACGACTACGAGAGGTACGGAACAAGAGGTTGCAACCGTCCTACCCTCCACAAGATACCGGTCGGGTCATAGGACACTGTAGTCGTCTCCTCAACACGCATATTTCCCCCTTGGCGACACAAGGGAGTCACGACGGAGACTATAACGCCCGCTATGAAGAAATCGTAGGCGGCATAAGGAGCCATGCGGGGGTACTCGCCCTCGCAGAGTACAATTTCGGGAAGGACATCGACCATCCTTAACCCGGTGGCAGTACCGCGGGTAGGGCATGAACCATCCTACCCGGATGGATACCATCAACACATTTCGGTCATGAGGGTAAGAACCTCCTCACTCCGTAAGCTTTCAAAAACCATTTCGTCGCATCACATGGGTGGGGAAAAGTACCTCCCAAAACCCAAGATGGTATCCTCCGTACGCCATCAATCGTATCACAACACTCTCTTCACATTTCTTTCATTAATGTTTCACTTGGTGGGATTCACTGAGAAGATTCAAGATTACCCAAGGGTGGTCCTTGTGGGATACATCCCCGTATTTGACATTCATTCCATTCATTTCATTTTAGGTGATTTCCATTGCATTACCGAATTCACCCCATTCATGACAAGCCCACGACTAAATCCAATTCCCACCAATTTCCACATTTCCTCTCCAAGGAGAGTTAACCACGCACACTACCATTTCACGTTCAACAAATATTAATTTCAAGCCAAGGCAAACCAATTTGTTCCAAGAGTGGTCACTCAAATCGACATACCACAATTTTCTCCACTCGACAACCCAATCTATTCAAATATCCACAAGCATCTCAATTCACACTATCGTCAACCTAAGAAGTTCTATTTGAGTATTACACCCATTTCCACGTTCCATACTATGATTAGACACGATCGACACACCCAAATTTCACCTCAAGGCCCATTTGGGCAATACAACAAACACATGGCGCCTAGATCGTTCTAAGGGTAATTATCAACACAAGTTATTCTCCCCACCTTTACACCATTCCAAGACTAACACAATTTCCCGAGACTAACCCGACGCCAATCAATTTAATGACAACAATGCGACATATACCCGATACCAACGAATCGAACCACTAACGATACGACTACGCAAAGTGAAGCAAGGATCAATATAATGATAATACATGGAATGGAAATACGCACACTCACGCACACGATGTAGGATTTAGAAGTTACCCACCGGGGAGCTCGACGGAGAATGTCGTCGGAAAAGTCACCGTCGTCGCAATTCGAACTCGCGAACCTATATATATATATATGGGTCAGGTTCAACATACCAACGAATCATACCAACGAATCATACCAACGTTTAACAGAACATCCTTCGGGCCCCACCGTGATGATCCAAACCATTCATGATGTTCATATCGATAAAATATGTGGTCTTGCAAAAATTCAACTCAATCGGATATCGGTAAGTGCTTGATCCAAACAGTGCCACAGAACACTTGATAGAAACTGTGTTATGCGCCACTGTTTAGATCAAGTACTTACCGATATCCGATTGAGTTGAATTTTTGCAGAACCATATATTTTATCGATGTGAACATCATGAACGGTTTGGATCATCACAGTGGGGCCCAAAGGATGTTCTGTTAAGCGTTGGTATGATTCGTTGGTATGATTTGTTGGTATGTTGAACCATTCCCTATATATATATATATATATCAAAATAACGGCAACGATGAGTACATCGACGAATCCTAAATGCACAACGCAAGAAACTCACTTTAGAAAATAGGCTTACCCGAAATCTTGTCGGATGACGACAAAAGTTGGGTTGCCGGAAAGCCCACGTTGCGTAGTGCAACGTTTCTCCTTCGCGAATCACCAACCGGAGCTTAATCAGACATCTAATCGAAGAGAGAAGGGAGAGCACAAGAGGGAGGAGAGAGAGAGAGAGAGAGAGTAATCTACAGAAATGGGGCTAAGAAATGCCCTAGAATCGACCAAGGAGCCAATATATAGGACCCCAAGTAAAATCCCCGAATTATCCTTAATGACTGTCCGAAAACAGCAGCTGCACTGGTGCAACCTAAACCTGCATCTGTGCAACCCTTACCAAAATGGACCAGAAGTGCTGTGCATTGGTTGTGCACCGATGCAGAGCCATCTTGCACCGATCTAGAGGCATCTTGCACCAATGCACCTGAAGCCTCTCACCAACAGAACGTTTGTGCATTGGTCTTGCACCGATGCAAGGCCAAAATGTAACCCTGCACCGATGCACCAAAGGGCTGCACTGGTGCAGCCTGCACCAGAAATGAAGATTTGGAGGTTTGGAGGTTTTCGACCATCCGGACAAGCCCGAAATCAATCCAAATGAATCCCAAAAGTTCCAACGAGGCTTCCAAGCAATTCGTGGGCATTTGATACGATGAAATGAGTGTTTTAGGTACCTCAGAACTTAATTCAAAGTGCATTTCCCATGAAAAGTTTATCGAAACGTATGCCAATCAAACTAAAATTTGCGGAATATTACAAACTACCCTCCTTACAAAAATATCGTCCTCAAATTTTCTAAGGTAACAGAATCGAGAAAAAGCACTACGAAGAGAACAACGCCCGAACGCATCCAATACGGATGGATCTCCAACAAATCTGACAATGCCAAGAGGGATCCTCAACCGAAAACAACTCCACGGAATGGACATCAAACGACAATCAAAACTCAAATATATATTACCGAACTTTCTCAAAAGTGCAACAAGTCGAACCAAAGAGAATAGTTCGCAATGCAATGCAAGAGTAAGGTACTGAGAGTCAAACCATAAGGAAAAAAATTCCAGAAAGTTCCTGCGAAATTCACAGATGCATCACAACATGCCACGGAAAAGCCGAAGAAACGGGAATATGCCCAAGCATCAAGGACACGGAGGGACACGCCGCGGATACACCGACACGCGAGGGATACACTGAAGACACATGGACACGCCAGGATATACCAAAAACATGCTGGCACGCCAAGGATACGATTCGGATACAAGGATACGGTACTGACACGCGGGTACGGTACAGATACGATGTCGACACACGGACACGATGCGAATACTCTGATTTCTTCCAAAATACTTTCCGGAATCTTATGAAAGGCAAGGGAGTGAGTTTCGACGATCACAAGAATATCCACAATGACTCCATTACCACAAACGCGCAAAATATCCCGGGGATAAATTTTCCGAATGGATAACAACAATCCAACCGACACGAGTGAGGGTTTGGAAGCAAAACAATCACAAGGAATGGTCACAGAACAACTGTGCCACCCGAACCACCTCACACAACCACAACATCACAAAAGAATAGAATCAAATACCAAAAGCTCACACACTAACCCACACTCAACCTAGTGTGGTACCGGAGTGACTAAGAAGTTTGATTTGAGATGTGCTAACCACTCACCTTCTCAAATCAATCCTTCATGGTCAGTCCTACACCACATGACACGAACTATACACACACCAGTCATGTCAAGCCTTGCCAAGAACTAAGTCGGTGCAGTCGACTTCGAAAAGACACAAGTTCTATACCACCACTCTCAACGAGCTGCACACAAAGCACAACATCATCTCATAGATCACACCACCAAGACACAAACTGTCTACCCACTGACAAGTTTATCACACACTCTCAAAACAAGGTCCAATCGGTAACCACATCGCCGAACAGGAGTGTCCAAGCATAAAAGGGACACGGCGTCAAGGAGAAGATACCAAGTCGGATCCACGAAATGACATGGCCAACAGGAAACATGCGCAAGATCAACAACCGACACATGAGAGTGCGAGATACAGGAGCGCGATTCCAAGAATAAGATTTCACCATGTAGATGAACTTCCGCACGAGAGACGAACAGCGCACTGCTACCCCACAAGTGCCATGGTTTAGAATATTCCGTGAATCATCGAGGGACAGACGAAGAAGGATGATACAACATCACAAGCCCGAAACGAGGGTCAGAGGATTTTCTGAACACCGAGTCACTCCCAAGAACACTAACCAACACCAAGGAAACTCAAGACAATCCGTGTTTTTAAGTAAAATATTTCCAACATATTTTTTTTTGAAATACAATAACTCAAACAGTGGGGAGTTAATAGTTACTATACAGTAGCATTGCCGTTGAAACACTCATTACATTAATCTTGATACAATATACAAACTGAAAGAGCACATGAAAGAAAGTACAATCGAGCTACTAGCTACAACTGAAAAGGAAAGGTACAACTACAACAGGACAACAACCTGAAAACTAAAAAGAAGTACAATAACTCAGAGAGAGCCAAGGCCATAGCTCCCAAGGAACCAGTTGCTAGCACAAGTTCCAAGTCACCCCTGCAAGAGAAATCCTGCAGTACAAGTCTGGACAAGAGAAAGAAAGGAGGGTCTGAGCAAACATAGCTCAGTGACGGTAACAACTAAAGACTACAAAGCATGCACAAGCGCATGCGAACCTAAGCAGAACAGACCAAAGGTAAGGCAAAGGCTAACAACGAGGTACAACACACCCACACACGCATGCAAGTGAAGTGAGGCTAAGAGTATCTCCAAAGTCAACGAACATATGGTCACCCAAACCATGCTCGGCACACAAGGAACCAAGTCATGCCACCTCTCCAACTCTCCACGAAGACCACAACCAAGACCAAGTAGACATATCCCGATCCCTAGCAAAGGAGTCCAACAACGATAAACACACACCTTCCCTATCGGTATCTTGGCTTTCCAAGGTACCGATATCTAGGACCAAAAATCCCAAATTTTTCTATAAAATTTCTCAACAATTCTCACACATTCTTAATCATTTTCTTAAGCCCACAATTATTTCTAAACCTCATTTATTTAATATTAATCTCTTTAAACCGCAGAACAGGTATTACAGTATGTGTGTTCCACAATCGAGGCTATAGACAAGTATGTCATCAAAGTAGACAACCACAGACTTTCCAATCAGGGGTTGAAATAGTTGGTTCACCACCCTTATAAAAATACTCAGGGGCATTGGACAATCCAAAGGGCATAACCATCCATTCATAGAGGCCTTCCCGGGTTTTGAAAGCAATCTTCCATTCATCACCTTCCCGTATACGGATCTGATGGTAGCCACTTTTTAGATCCACTTTACTGAATATTGATGCTGTACTGAGCTGATCCAGGAGATCATCTAGCCGCTGGATAGGGAATCTGTATCGCACAATAATTTTGTTGATTGCGCGGCTATCCACGCACATTCGCCATGAACCATCCTTCTTCGGTGTGAGTAGGGCAGGTACAATACAATGTCCAAGACTCTCCCGTATGTGTCCTTTGGTTAAAAGCTCCTCCACTTGACTCCTCAGCTCCTCATGTTCCTTAGGGCTCATTCGGTAATGCAGTCTGTTTGGCAGAGTGGCTACACGGACCAAGTCAATCTGATGTTGAATGTCGCGTAGTGGTGGCAACCCTACTGGAAGCATGTCTGGGAAGACATCACTGTATTCTTCCAGTAATTCCCGCACAGAGTCAGGGATTGTCTCCGGAATTTGCTCGCTGCTGAACTGCTGAACACCACTACACAACTCTTGTTTCTTCATCACCAGGGCAGAATTTGCTCGCTGCTGAACTGCTGAACACCACTATACAGCAGGTTGGGGGAATTTGCTGTAATTTGCTTTGGGACTTCCTATTTATTTGGGCATAGAACCACCTTCACATTATTGGACATGAAAATGTAGGTGTTCTTACGGCCATCATGTTGTACAACATTGTCAAACTGTCATGGTCTTTCTAATAAGATATGGCAAACGTCCATATCTACCACATCACACCAAATCTGGTCCTTGTAGTTGGATCCAATAGAAAAAGATACCAAACTCCTTCTACTTACGGTGATCTTCTTTCCTTCTTGCAACCACGCCAGCTTGTACGGACTGGGATGATCCTCTGTTGTCAAGCCTAACTTTCGTACGGCTTCCTCGGATATAACATTTTTGCAGCTCCCCGAGTCAATGACAAACTTGCACACCTTACCTCCAACGGTACAAAGCTCTCTTTGAGGGCTACGAGCCTGTTGAGACCGGTCTGATCTTGGAGAGCCCAACTGTGGCAATGACACTACTTCAAGCGTTCACTCTACTGAAGGAGATGGAGAGATTCCCTAAAGGCCCCCCCGGCCTGCTTCCGGCAGATGATGTACCATGTCGCCCTGGTAAGACCATTTATTTAATACTTTTATATTCCGTCTTAGACTTCGGCACTGATGTGATGCTCCTTTTATTTCTTTGCAGATGATGGCTTCTGGGCCGGCGTGGACCAGCGCTTATGTGATCTTCAGGCTTCTTCCCACCTATCAAAGAAGGAAGCTGAGACGGGCCTTAAAAAACTCGAGGAGGCTAAGGTCTCCTCGATTGAGTTGAGCAATAGGGCTAAGGCCCTCGAGGCCATTGTTGAGATGAAGGATGTCGAGCTAGCCGTCAAGGATGCTCGCATTGCTATTGGAGATGCCGAGATCTCCAGGCTGAAGGCCGAGGCGGGGGTCGGCGAAGGCTGTAGCTGAGGCGGCACATGCCGAGCTAGAAGAGGCCAAGAAGAATATGGCTGCCGAGGAGGAGAACCACTACAACAAAGGGTTTGATGATGTCGAAGCTGAATACCCTAGCCAGGTGAACCATTTGAGGGAGAACCTCTTCCAGAAGGACTGGGTCTGCGCCATGGTCTAGATGGGGGTCGAAGATCATGCTTCGGCGATGAGGGAAATTCCTCTCATCTCGTCGGCCAAAGGCGGGGCTTGGCTAGCACCGTTTGCATCGTCGGTGCCTGGGACAACAGCTGCTACTGGGACCGAGCCTACTGGGGTCGATCCTACTATTCCTGGTGCCTGACATAATTTTTGTGCTCCTTGATTTTTGTTTTTGTTTGCTGCTGATTTTGGGCCGAGCCGATCTATGGCCGGTCTTCACCTCTTTTATGAAAACTTTTGAATTTTCTGTTAAGTTTTTTGTTTGTACGGTTGCTTCTTTCATACTTAATGTCTATCCTTCTCCCCCAACTGAGGATAAGGACTTGTTGAGTCAAGAGCTTTGATCTCGGCTTGACAACTTATTCTAATTGTTTGTATTTGTAGGTTGCTCTGGCTCCATGTCGAAGCAACACTTGTACGTTTGGGAGGTAAACGAAAACTTTTGGGGTTGCTTCGGCAATGCCACCGAAAAGCTGCATGCACGTTTTATAGATGAACGACAACTGTAAGCTGCTTTGGCAATGCCACCGAAGAGTTGTATGCATGTTTTATAGATGAACGACAACTGTACGCTTCTTCGGCAATGCCACTGAAGAGCTGCATGCACGATTTATAGATAATCAGCAACTGTAAGCTGCTTCGGCAATGCCACCGAAGAGCTGCATGCACGATTTGTAGATGATCAGCAACTGTAAGCTGTTTCGGCAATTCTACCAAAGAAAAAGATAGGTAAAATTTGAGACAAGAAATTTCGAGAAGATTAACTTCATTGATTGATAAGCACCCTAGGTCAGAAATACATATGGATTAGTGATAATATCGCCTCATGTTGGTAGCATTCCACAGCCTCGGTATTAGTGTGTTGTCCAACTCTTCAAGTCGGTAAGCCCCGGTCCCTGCCTGGTCGACCACTCTGTATGCCCCTTTCTAATTGGGACCGAGCTTGCCGTCAGAACTCTTCTTCTTATTGCCCACAACCTTTCTTAGGACAAGGTCATCAATTTTGAAGGCCCTAGGTCGGACCGTTCATGCAAAATTCCTTGCCACTCCTTGCTGGTAGGATGCTAGTATGATCCTAGCCGAGTCTCGTCTTTCTTCGGCAAGGTCTAGGTCCTTCTCAATTGATGCGTTGTTGGTAGCCTCATCGAATGCTTCGGTTCTGCTGGTTGGCAATCCGGCCTCCAATGGGGTGACTGCTTCCATGCTAAAGGCTAGTGAGAATGAGGTTTGCCCTGTGGAGTGCCGAGGAGTAGTTCGGTAAGGCCACAGGACACTGGAAGCTCTTCGCCCACCTTCCCTTTACTGCTTGGAGTCTTCTTTTGATGCCATTCCTGATCGTTTTGTTCGATACTTCGGCCTACCCATTGCCTTGGGTGTAGTGGGGGTGGAATTGTAGAATTTGATTCTGTGTTCGTCACAAAAATTAGTGAAGAGATCCCCCACAAACTGAGTGTCGTTGTTTGAGATGAAGGCATAGGGAATGCCAAAGCGAGAGATAATGTTCTTCCATGCAAACCTCTTAACGTCCTTATCCTCTATGGTGACTAGAGGTTCGGCCTCTACCCACTTAGAGAAATAGTTTGTAGTAGTGATCAAAATTTTGAATCCACCTGGTGCCGTAGGGAGCTTGTCGACGATATCCAAACCCCACTGAGCAAGAGGCCATGGACTGGTCAAGGGGTTTAGCTCTTCAGCAGATTGTCTAATAATCGGGGAGAACCTCTGGCAGGCATCACACCTTTTCACTATCTCCTCTCCATCTTCCATTATCTTCGGCCACCAATAACACTGTGATATGGCCCAGTGAGCAATTGACCATCCTCTGGTGTGGGCTCTGCAGTTGCCGGCGTGGCGCTCTTGCAATACTCCCTCCACTAGTGTTGGATGTACACAGAGGAGGTACGGTCTTGAGAATAGCCGTCTGTAGAGTTTGGATTTAGGGCATATCCAGAACCGAATCGACTTGTGGACGAT
>NMUG010010206.1:0-11028 GCA_002855965.1 Monotropa hypopitys | reverse complement strand
GTATTTAAGCAACACTTCATCCACCTGAGAAAGGTACATGCTATTTTGCTCCAAGAATCCCCTTGTGCTTTGAGTTTGCAGTTCTTCCTTCTTCAAGGACTAACTTAGCCATTGGAGAGCCTTCCGGCCACTAGAGGCGGAAGGTCATCTGACGGTTTTCTCTGAGCGCAGGTCTAGGTACAATCGGAGCAAGCTAGCGAAGAGCATCTAGTCCACCCCCAAAGTTACCGTTTACCGGCGAGGGTAGAGTAAGCACTTTTTACCCCCGCACAATTGGCGCCGTCTGTAGGAAATTCTACCAGCGTAAGTCAGAAAAGCAAGAGCTCAGAACCAGTTGAGAGAGAATGACGAACCACGGCAAAGAGACCCCCATCATCGTTGGAAAGGACAAGCGCCCGGAAGCCACTCGTTCAGACCCTCCTCCGGCGCCCAGGAAAGTCATTAGCACCAAGTCCCGTCTCCTGGATACTCGTGGAGGCGTTCCCGGTTTGGAGGGGACCTCTAAAACTCCCGCCAGAGGCACCGGGAATCCCCTGAGGATCCGGGATGACGCCCCAGAAGATTCAAGGCGCAGCAACAGGGAGATTGAATACTCCCAGGAGAGTGACAGCAGGTCTCGCTCCGAGTACACTCTGTCGCCAACCAGGTCCAAGCCTATCGGAGGCGAGGACTTGGCCGAGATTATCAGGGCGCAGAACCAGGCTATTCAGCGCTTGGAACTGCAGGTAGCAAGGCTGTCCAAACAGCCCGAGGAAAAACAGAAGCAGGTTGGCTCCCAGCGCCAACATTCAGAACCTCAGACGAACCAGGCTAGACGGGACCCTCCTCGCCCTTCCGGAAACCAGGTCACCGCGCTAGAAAGGACGGAGAGGACCCAACAGCAACAAAATAGCAGGGAGGGGAGGAACCAACCTCGTTGCCGTCATCGGCGAAGGGCTGTTCGGGATCCCCCTCAGCACAGCGAACATCAGAGTAGGACTCACAGCCACATGGGCGACTCACATCAGCCAGCCGCGATTCCCCGTGTGCGGGACTTGAGGGATCAGCTTTCCCCCAGGACCGCCGCACAAGGTGATCATAGTAGAAGATTTCAGAATCCAGCTCCAGTCAACTCCGCGCCGACCAACTTCAAGGATATGAGGATGTGGCTTGACGAGCGTCTCAAAGACCGAGGTACGGTCCAAGAGACTGCTAAAAGGGCCATTCAACAGATCACTTCCACCCCGCTCTCTAGGGATATCACCAGCTATCCGATTCCCCGGGGATTCAGTCTCCCCAGTTTCCAGAAGTACGACGGGAGGACAGACCCCGTGGCGCATCTGAAGGATTTTCAGCAGTCCCTTATCTTGCACGAGGGGGACGAAAGCCTATACTGCAGGATGTTCGCGTCCAGCTTGGGCCGAACAGCGCTCAACTGGTATCACAAGCTAGCCCCGCGATCAATCTGCAATTGGGAGCAGTTAGCCGAGACCTTTGTTGGCAGATTCATGACCAGCCGCGCAGCGCCCAAACACTTTGATTCTCTGACTTCGTTGAGAAAACGATCAGATGAGTCACTCAGGGCGTATGCCGGTAGGTACGTTGATATCTACAATGAGGTTGAGGACTGCACCGAAAAACAGGCAGTCTCAATGTTCAGATTGGGGCTTTCCTTTGGCGAGAAACTGAGGGAATCCCTGACCCTGGCTCCAGTAGAAACCTTTACCGAGCTGATGGAGCGGGTGGAGCAGCACGCGAAGTTAGAGGAAGAGGGCCTTGTAGAAGCAGGCCGCCATGCCAATAGATCGCACCGCACTCATGTGGTGGATTCTGATGGCAGAAAGAGAAGCAGAAAGAGGAAGGCGTCCCAGCAGGCTCACCCTGAGAAGGTGGAAGAAGCCGAGACCACCCTGCAGGCCGCCCACAGGATGCCCAAGCCAGGCCCGGAGGCCTACAAAGCAATCAGGACCAGGTTCAACACGGCTATCTACAGAATGGTTCACCCCCTGAAGGACGAGCCCTTCTGGAGATGGCCGGCCAAGCAAGGAGGCAACCAAGCTGAGCTGGAGAAAGCAGGACTTAGGTGCAGCTACCACAGGGAATACGGGCACATGACTGAGTAGTGCCAAGTCTACAAACAGTTTTTGGAAGACCTTGTGGACGCAGGTCATCTGAAGCAGTACATTGCGCAGGCTCTCCGACAGGATGCTAGGCCTAGACGGGTAGAGATGTGCGACAACTCTTCAGATGAGGACCTCCCTCCACTCGGTGTAATCACCATGATTCACGGAGCAATAGAGCCGAGCTCCAAGGCCGAGTCCCGCGTGCAAAAGAGGAAAGAAGGCCATGAGCATCATGTTCTGCAACTTGGACAGAAGCGACAACGAGGGCAGTGCGGGAAACCTGTTCAGATTTCATTTTCGGAGGAAGATCTGGACGGGGTAGCCTTCCCGCACAACGACACATTGGTGATCACCCTCAGCATCAACAGGTACGACACAGAGAGAATTCTGGTGGATCAAGGCAGCTCCACCGACATTCTGTACTTCCAGGCTTTCAACCGGATGGGGTTCAGTCAAGCAGATCTCAAGTCAACCAGGACCCCGCTCATCGGGTTCAGCGCAGAGCCAGTGTGGCCCTTATGGGTCATCACCCTCCCAGTCCGGGCAGGGAAGGTGACTCTAGACACAGAGTTCTTGGTAGGATATGCCCTCGGCATACAACGCCATCATTGGGCGCACCTGGATGCACAGAATGGGAGCCATCCCCTCCACCTACCATCAGATTATCAAGTTCCCAGGGCCTAAGGGGATTGAAAGCATCATAGGCAACCAGAAATCTGTAAGGAGTTGCTTCATGGCTGCTTTCAAGTCCAGTCCAAATGCAGAGCAGGTAAAATCAATAGAAGTTCCTGACCAACCTGTTCTGGAAGATGTAGGTGTGGATCCCTCCACCCGTGTGGTCGAGAATCTGAGAAAGGTTCCCGCCCACGAGACAGACGAGGATAGGTTTTTCTTAATCGGTGACGAGCTCCCCGAGGTAGATGCCTCCGAGTATGTCCAGGTGTTGAAGGAACACATCGACGTATTTGCTTGGACCCCGGAAGAGATGCTCGGGGTACAGCCGAGCATAATATGTCACCGGCTGAACGTTGACCCCTGCCACAAGCCAGTGATGCAGAAGAGGAGACGGTCAGCCGCCCAGCACTCAGAGGAAGTCCTGGAGGAAGTCAGACGTCTGATACAGGCCAAAGCCATCAGAGAAGTTTACTACCCAGAATGGCTTTCCAACACTGTGGTAGTCAAGAAGAAGAATGGAACTTGGAGAGTGTGCGTGGACTTCACCAGTCTAAACAAAGCATGTCCGAAAGACAGCTTCCCCATGCCAAAGATTGACCAGCTGGTGGATTCTACTGCGGGGTACAAGCGGATGAGTTTCCTAGACGCATATAGAGGCTACCACCAGATTGCCATGTATGAGCCCGACCAAGAGAAGACGTCCTTCATCACTCTCTCGGACTTTACTGTTACAAGGTGATGCCGTTTGGACTACGCAACGCCGGAGCAACGTACCAGAGGCTGGCTACCCTCATGTTCAGAGATCTGTTGGGAAAGAGCATGAAGGTCTACATCGACGATATGGTTGTGAAGTCAAAAGAGGCAGACACTCACCTAGACGATCTCCACCGCACATTCCAGGTGCTGCGGGAGTACAACCTCAAGCTGAATGCCTCCAAGTGTGCTTTTGGGGTAAGCTCCGGGAAATTATTAGGACACCTGGTGACACGGAGGGGCATAGAGGCAAACCCCGATCAGATAGTCGCACTGCAAAACCTCCAAAGTCCGTCAAGGACCAAGGAGGTGCAACGTCTGACTGGGATGGTTGCCGCGCTCAACCGCTTCATCAGTCGTTCCTCAGACAAATGCAGACCATTTTTCCAGCTCCTCAGAAAAAGAACAAGTTACTCCTGGGGGCAGACTGCGAAGAAGCCTTCCAGCAGCTGAAGAAGTACCTAGCCACACCACCATTGATTGCCATACCAGATCCAGGGGATGTGCTGACCGCCTATATAGCAGTGTCAGAACATGCAGTCAGTGCCGTGCTCATCAAACAGCAGGAGGGGGGACAGCAAAAACCAGTATACTAGGTGAGCAAGACCCTGTTGGATGCCGAGACTAGGTATTTACCCTTGGAAAAGTTGATCCTTGCACTAGTAATGGCTTCGAGAAAACTGCAACACTACTTCTTGGCTCATACCATCGAAGTACCAACCGTCCACCCTATCGGTTCTGTCCTGAGAAAGGCAGACCTATCAGGAAGGGTTGCGGCCTGGTCGGTCGAGTTGGGAGAATATGACATAAAGTACGTCCCCCGCACTGCCGTGAAGGGTCAGGTTCTCGCGGATTTCGTTGCAGAATTCTCGCACGAATCCGTGCAGCCACCCCCGCAGAGCGCCGCGGACGATCAAGAAACCCCCGCCCATCCCGCAGCACCAGATGTTGACGAAACGCAAACAAGGGAACAGTGGAAGTTATTCGTGGACGGATCAGCCTGCAACAAAGGGTCAGGAATGGGAATCGTCGTGTTCTCCCCGGAAGGTCTGGCCCTGGAACAATCAGTCCGGCTATCTTTCAAAGCCTCCAACAACGAGGCGGAGTACGAGGCGCTTATCATGGGTTTGAAAAGTGCAAGGAGGTGCGGAGCTGAAGACCTGCTCATTCATTGCGACAGCCAACTCGTGGTCAACCAGCTTTCAGGAGAATATGCCACCAAAGACGACAGGATGGCTTCATATGCTGTCCTGGCCAAAAAACTCTTCCAACAGTTCAAGAAGACAGAAATGGTCCAGATCAGCTCCCGACAGAGCAGCCACGCAGACACCTTGGCATGCCTGGCCTCCTCCGTACCTTCCGAGCTCTGTCGCACAGTTAGTGTTGATTCTCTATCTCAGCCGAGCATCCAAATGACAGACTCAGATGAGGCTTTCGATTTGGATACAGGCCCGAGCTGGATGGATGCAATCATCGCCTACTTGGTGCGGGATGAGCTCCCCGCAGAGAAGAAGGAAGCACACAAGATCCGAATCAAGTCAACCAAGTACTGGCTCTCCCCGGACAAATTCCTGTACAGAAAGTCATTCACAGGGCCATACTTGCGTTGTGTCCACCCTGACCTCGTTCAGCGATTTCTTTTCGAAATCCACGAGGGGGTGTGTGGCAGCCACACTGGTGGGCGTTCTATTGCTCACAAGGCCATCTCCCAGGGGTATTGGTGGCCGTACATGCAGGAAGACGCCAAAGTCTACGTGCGAAATTGCGAAAAATGCCAGAAGTTCTCACCAATCATCCACACGCCTTCAGCAGACCTGGCACCTCTCACGAGCCCTTGGCCCTTCGCACAGTGGGGCATCGACATCGTGGGACCTATGCCGCAAGCCAAGGGCATGAGGAAGTATTTATTGGTGGCAACTGATTATTTTACAAAGTGGATCGAGGCAGAACCACTTGCCAAGATCACAGAGCGCAACACTGAGCAATTCGTTTGGAGAAACATCATCACAAGGTTTGGAATCCCCTATGCCATCGTATCTGACAATGGCACCCAGTTCCAAGACAAATTCAAGGCTTTCTGTGCAACATACAAGATTAAAAACTACTATGCCTCGGTGAGCTATCCACAGTGCAACGGACAAGCAGAAGCCTCAAACAAGACTATTCTGAATGGCATCAAGAAGAGGTTGGACAAGGCAAAGGGAAGATGGGTTGATGAGCTGCCATTGGTCTTATGGGCCTACCGTACAACGCCCAGGAGATCTACAGGCGAGACTCCTTTCTCTCTAGCATACGGTACAGAAGCTGTTATCCCCTTGGAGGTGGGCATCCCAACTATCCGTACTGACTTAGTAGAACAAGGGGCAATGACATGGCCTTGGCCGTGCAGTTGGACCTCGCGGAAGAAAAAAGGGAGAGAGCTTTGGTTAGGCTAGCTTCCTACCAAGAACAACTGGCCAAATTCCACAACAGAAAAGTTCATCCTAGGGAATTCGGAGTCGGTGACTTGGTATTGAGGAAGGTACTTGGCAACACCAAAGACCCGGCAGATGGCAAGCTGGGGCCAAACTGGGAAGGGCCCTACAAGGTGGTCGGCAAAGCCGGCCAAGGTGCTTATCGTCTAACAGATCTGGACGGCGGTAAGGTGCCGCGCACCTGGAACGTCTCCAACCTAAAGAAGTATTTCCAGTAGTTCTCTTTCACTGTCTTGGATTGTTGTATCAGAAAGCCATCAATAAAAGCTTCGCATTTCTTCAAACTCCAGTGTTCAACCATTTTGCAGCCTAGTTGGAGTAAGGAAGTCGACGCTCGTTGAGCCTCCATTTCCTTACTAGGGGCAATGGTCCTGAGTAGAGAATACTCGGATAGTTGTCCCGAGATCATAACCTTGTAAGAGCCAAGGCTCCAAGGAGTTGATCTCAAAACTAGTAAACGGTCGACAGTCCCGAGCAGAGAATGTTCGGGATAGTTGTCCCGAGATCAATACCTTGTAAGAGCCAAGGCTCCAAGGAGCTGATCCCAAAACCAGCAAACGGTCAACAGTCCCGAGCAGAGGATGCTTGGGATAGTTGTCCCGAGATCAATACCTTATAGGGAGCCAAAGCTCCAAGGAGTTGATCTCGAAACTAGCAAACGGTCAACAGTCCCGAACAGAGAATGCTCGGGAGAGTTGTCCCCAGATCAATACCCTACAGGGATCCAAGGTTCCAAAGAGTTGGTCTCAAAATCAACAAGGGCCAGTTGCCCCAAGCAGAGAATGCTCAGTACAACTGCCAGCCAGTACGGCAGAGCCAAGTAAAATCCTTAAGGGAATTGATGAATTCCAAGGATGATCAACCGTATCACGAGTCAAAAGAAGCACAGAAGTTACAAAGAAGTCAAAAGTAAAAAAGATAGAATAAGTCACCCAGAGAGAAAAACAGAATTGCATTGACTACGAAAGTTCAGTACAGCCATAGCAAAAGAAACAAAACAGCAAACAAGGATATGAAACAAGAAAACAGAAAAAGTAGAAGAGCCTAGGCTTGCTCCTTGGCAACTCTTTCCAGTTCTTCTTCCCCTGGAGTCTGCTCCACCAACCCAGCAGCAGGAGTGTCAGGAAGAACGGCATCGGTAGTTGGAGCGGCGGGAGGAATGGTTGTTGTAGATGTCGAAGTCCCGTCAGCAGCCACGGGATCCTCCTTCCACAATGGAGAATTAGCTGGAGTTCCGCAGGCTTCCAGAGCCAGATTCCAGATCTCAACAAAGAAAACCTGTTTGATCTCTGGAAGCTGCTCCTGAAAAGAGCGTTCATAGTCAGCTGTGGTGGCGGCAACACCCTTCTCATATGCAGCGGTGTAGCCCTCCAAAACCTGCTTATAAGCTTTCTCCAGCTCGATGTTCTTCGCCTTCAGCTTCCTATCCAAAGCCTCCTTCTCGACTGTGAAGGCCTTGGTCTTAGAATCTAGCTCTGAACGGACGGTCGACAGAGCTTTGGCCTTGTCAGATTCAGCCCTCCCGAGCAGGCCCTTCAGTCTGGCCACCTCAGCTTTGGAGGTTTCGGCCTCATTGCGGATCGCCACCAGCTCCTTCTTGTCGTCCTCGCGCATCTTCCTCAGGCCCACCACCTTGTCAGAAGCGTCCTTCAGCTTCTCCTACAACTTGGTCACCTCGGTTTGCTAAGGGACGACTCGCGAGTCGAGCTCAGAAACGCATTGAAGGGCCTGATCAAAGGAAAGGTATAAGGAAAGGAGTCAACACAAGAAATACATGACAGGATTAACCATGTGAGAAATTTACCTTGATGGCGTACACCAAGACGCGGCGGGACAGTTCCGCCGAAGATTTCCTCCGTTCTTCAGCCATGTCAGTAGGCAGCAGAAGTGCGAGGCTAAGCCCGCGAGCAGTAGACCCATCAAGAATCTTGACGCCCAGGGGAATAGGAGTCCCATCGTCTCTCAGAACCGCGGGAGCCCACACTCCCGCAGAGCTACCAGCAGCATCACCAGCAACCACCTGTTGCCCGGTCTCCACGGGTCCCGTGCCCCTGGTCCTCTTAGCAGCCTCAAAGTCCGCTGGAGTATCTGCCGCGCGCTTTGGAGCAGTACGCGAGGGCTGTTGTCTGGACCACCAGTTGAGCCTGAGTAGAAGTGGGAGGGACCGTTTCAGCGGTGGTTCTCGAGACTGCCGCGCCATCACCAGTCTGAGTTGCTCCCGGTGGTGGGGTGGTCTGGCGTCCCCCTCGAGTTGCCGCCGCAGCGCGGGACCTCGTCGCAATCGCGACAAGGGAGAAAGTCATGTCTTCTGGGTCGTCGGGCAGCAAGGCTTCGTCCTCCCAGGTACGCAACGGTCGCCGGTCTGGAATTGGGCTGGGCAGTACCTGTGTGGACGTTCCCGTAGCAAAGGGATCTACAATAGGCGGATCAGCAGATCTCGGAACAACTTCCAGTCAGTCAATAATAGCAACCTCGTCGCTATCAGTGCTCTCCCAAGAAGCAGCAGTACTCCCGGTGCTATCTTCCTCTTCTTCTTCCTCTTCTTCTTCCTCTTCCTTCTCCCTAGTAGGGACGGTTGCTCGGGGAGCCTGCACAAGAGGAGCAGATACAACAGGAATGGCAGGCAGAGGAGGAAGTCCAAACTCCGCGGGTCGTCGTCTACCGCGGTACCCCGTGTAGTGCGGGGTATAGCCCAAAGCTTGTCGACTGCCCTGTCGATCAATATCCCCGACGAGTGAGTGAAGCGGATGGCCTTCTCAACCTCTCTATGCCGGTAGCGAGGATTGTGCAGCGAATCTCGGTTGACGTGGGGATCTGCGGGAAAGGCAACAACAAAACAGTTAGTAAAAGAAATGAAGAAAAGTAACAAGAGAAGTGAAAAGCAAAAGATAGAGTACTGACGAGGGGCCCCGTCTCTGCGAGGGACTGGATAATCCATACTCGAGCCTGGGGGGAACTCCCAGTTCCCAGTGACAATCAAGTAGTCATCATCATCCCCCTTTGCGGAGTCGGGGAGCCAGTCGACCAGGTTCACCCTGTCCGTGCGGTGCTTCAGGTAATGTGTGACGACTTCACCGCAAGTGTGGCCAACGATGTAATTGTGCAAGATCTCGTTAATAGTCATCCTTGAACCCGTAATTTGGTTCAAGGCAGCGACGCCCATCACACAGCGAACTGTGTTGGCAGCCACTTGCATCAGCGTGAGGTTAAGATAAGAAAAAAAATGGCGGAGAAAAGGATGCAGAGGGAAGCGGACACCACTCTCCACGATGTGGATCAAGCGGACGTGGTAAGTGTCCCTGTCGGCGTTCGCCCGATCGTAATCAGGAGGAGCAAGCTCCAACCACACATCATTGGGTATTCCGTACTCGGCCCTGAAGGTTTCAAGGCCTTCCGGAGTGTCAACGAGGACTTTGAAGAAGCCCATAGCAGAAGAGGAAACATACGCAAGGGAAAGTTCAAGAAGAAGAAAAAGTTGCAGAGGGATTCTAGGGTTCAAGAAGCGCAGAGAAGGCGAGAGGCAGTAGGGTTTCAATTCTCTCCAAAGGCACGCTTTTATAGGGCGCGCCTGCACAGTTACCAAAGCGGCGGCACGCGTGGGACAATCATTCCCAACGGTCGCCTCCCGCCTCGAGCAGTGTGCTATTAAATGCGCATTTATTGAGGTGCCTCTTCAGAGTTTGATGGTTGATCTTATCCGGTTAGTGGGGTGACGTCGTTTTTGATGACTCAGAGCTCAGCCTACTTCCGATTTGCGGCTAAAGCAGCCAGAGCTAGGGGCAATTTTGGTAGGGTATTTCCAGATTCGCCACGTGTAATAGTCACAGCCGCACAACCTACTCCAGCGCGGATACAAACCGCCGCGTCACCAGTAACTTGTGGTGCGCGGGTGAGGTCTGCCCCTGTGCGGCAAGACTCTCCCCAGCACAGAGAGACTCTATTCAGTACGACGCGTGTCGGACCAGATCTGGTACAGCCAGACACGTGTCCCAGTAACGCCGCTGTGCGGCACCCAGTAATATGGCAAGCGGAGGCAAGCAGACAAGAAATACACGCGTCAGCCCGCCAGAAGGCGGCGCGGCAGCACGCGTGTCAGGATCCTCTGCCCGAGGGATTCCCAGTCTCCAAAGCATGAAAAGGCGCGCTGTCTTGTCGGGAGTGTGGCAGACCCACACCATGCCCAAGAAGGGACAAGCGTTCGGCCCAACAAAGCACCTCGTTCCCAGCGAGAAACTGGGAACCCGGAAGGCCAGTATTTAAGCAACACTTCATCCACCTGAGAAAGGTACATGCTATTTTGCTCCCAGAATCCCCTTGTGCTTTGAGTTTGCAGTTCTTCCTTCTTCAAGGACTAACTTAGCCATCGGAGAGCCTTCCGGCCGCTAGAGGCGGGAGGTCATCTGACGGTTTTCTCTGAGCGCAGGTCTAGGTACAATCGGAGCAAGCTAGCGAAGAGCATCTAGTCCACCCACAAAATTACCGTTTACCGGCGAGGGTAGAGTAAGCACTTTTTACCTCCGCACAGAAGCTATTAGATTTCTTGACAGTGTGAACTCATGCTTTAGGGAACTCATAATATTACTTTTGTTGAAAAAATCAATGTTTTAGGGAACTCATGCTTTCTGCTTTGTGCTGGAAATCTAATGTATTAAATGGAGGTAATTAAATGGAGGTAATGTGAACTCTTAGACCAAAATGATATCAACTCTTGGATCTGCCAAGTAGGACACATTTATAGGGATAATTCAAATTATGTCCTGTATTGTACTATAGATTCATTAAAAGTACAAGTATGTAATAAAATAGGGAATAGAGATTAGAGATTGAAATGGAGACATAGTAGCTATTTTATAAGTTAAAAATAAGAAAAGTAGTAAAGAGAATGGAAATGGAAATATATATTGGATAATTAATAAGATGGGAATAAGGGAAATAGTTAAATGGAGATTTAGTATCTATTCGATAAGATGAGAATAAGGGGTATAATAAAAGGAATGGAAATGAAATTATTATATTAATACAGA
>NMUG010010205.1:0-11028 GCA_002855965.1 Monotropa hypopitys | reverse complement strand
TTGGTTGATTTCCATGAACTGTCTGATTATTGTACTCCATTTCTGCTTCCTGACACACACTTAGAAAAGAAACATGGTAGAAACAAGCGTCAGATTTAAAATTCACATGTTAGTCAAAACACTCTAACGCCCTAGATACCTGACTCAACAACCTATGGTCCACTACTAAGCCATCTCCCTCGCTCAACTCTAACCCTGGTATTCCATTATACTATGTTTTTCCAATTAACTCTCCAAGACTTCGAATTAGAAGATAACGTTGATCAGACATTTTCTTCCAATCGGAACTCAAGGTAAATCGCTTGGGTGCCCAGAGACAAGTGTTTATCACTTTCAAACACGGTCCCCAAATACATAATCTACAGTCTGAGCTCTGATACCAAGTTGTAACATCCCAAACCAATATACCTAAATAAAAATGCGGAAATAAAATTTTTTCTTTCTTTCTACCTCAACTAAACTATCAACCTCGGTGCAATTTCCATAACTCTAAACAAGGACACAAACAGAGATAGAAGAAAACAAAACCTCAAGTATTTACCTTAACATAAAACATCCAGTACCGATACTTACTTCCCAAATAAACTACCATCAATGATATTAACTTAACAAGACACAAGCAAGGACTCTCACAAGAGTAATAAAAGTGAGGAAAGGAACCATCTAACAAAAATATGAAAGTTGCTCCAATGACTTTTTCCAGGCTAAGCCAAGAACTCCTCTCTAGCCTCGTAGTGGACCACTAAACCTGTTACTTGATTTCCAAGTAAACATAGGGAAACCAGAGTGTGAATATACATATTTTAACTTCCAGTTACAAGGCAAGTATGAAACTCAAAACATAAGTCAACAACTCGATTCTTTTAAAATGTAGGTATGCATCCCATATACAATCTCAATTATAAAACCATAGACGAAGCTTCTTTTAAAACTCATGGACCACAGTCCCCTTTTTAAATCATTTGTTTGAATCTCATGCATGATTCTTATACATATATAGCATGGCCAAAGCCCTTTTCAAAAGATTGATTTGAGCATCCCATGTCCAGAAAATAGATTATTGCTATAGGCGATAATTTATGAGTCCCACGCACGGTGCATCCCATACACAATATCATTTGGGGCGTTCCCTGGTACCATTTCACGGTACGAATACACGTCCCACGCATATTCTTGGTACGTCCCATGCACCTCTTGGAATTAGTCCAAGATAGGCAATACGTCCCATGCGAGCCTTTAATATACATATATCTCTTCTATTTTTAAATGCCCAAAGGGCCAACATGCATTCCTTTTCAAAATGTGCAAATTTTTTACAAAACAAAGGCACATGCAATGTACAACTAAAATACCATATCCATACTCACTGAAGCCTCTTAGAATGAATTTGCCTTTACTTTTTCGGGGCTTCCTTATTTTCCAAAACCGTTCCTGTAAAACAATCTAACCAAATCAATCCATAGAACGGGAAAATGGACAACAATTAATAAAATTAACCAACACAATGCCACTTACAATAGATCTATGTATCCCACAACATATGCATGCATATAATCATACTATGATTGAAATCCACACACATATATGCGAAAGCCCAACGCGGAAATCGAATCTACCCATCGATGTACTACTAATCCCATAGGATTTACAAGAATTTATGAATCATTCGACTATACGTGCAAATCCATATGAATACACCCACAATTCCTTTTCAAAACATGCAGTTTCTTACATAAAATCCATAGATCCATGCATCATGCACATCACATACACACTAATGGGTTCACACATTGAATCCCCAAAATAAAACATAGATTAGATAATAGAATCTTATAAAAAATTAGATATTTGAACGACTTACCAAGTGTTAGGATGAGAATAGGCAAGATCCTTCCTCAAGCCACCAAGATCTCCTCCAAAACTATGGATTTCCACACCCAATTGCTTTTTTCTCTCTAACTCTCTAAAGCTTCTCTCTCTATGATAGAGTACGCAAATGGAGGCTAATGACTGCTTAGTATAACCCAAATAGGATTTAGGGTACTTAGGAACCGCTTATTATACCAAAAACCCAATTTTTTCCTTCAAATTTAAAGTTAAAAAATCTCTCGCCGACTGCCCAGATATCGGTATCATGATCCTCATGATATCGATATCATAGCACACTGCTCAACCCTCTTCCAAAATAAAACTGTCGTGATAACGATATCACACCATCCCTGATACCGGTATCCTGCCCTAACCCAGATATCGGTATCATGCAACTCATGATACCGATATCCCATCCCTCTAGAAAAAACCCACAGCCTTTCAACACCCAGATACCGATATCATGTCAACCATGATACCGATATCATAATCCTATGGACAAACTTTTGGAAAACCAGCAACATATGATATCGATATCATGCCAAGTGCTGATATCGATATCTAGTCCAGAAAAATTAAAATTCTTTTCTCCATTTGATCTCCCACTAAAACCTCAAAAGTTGACTTCTACTCAAACACCAATTCACAAAGACCTTTAACCCTCAAATATAACCATCAACTCCACTTATCCATACCAAAGATGAACTCAAAGACCATTAATAACCATATGAATGCATTCTCATGCCATTACTTGAAATTAGTAACAATGACCCTTTTATTCCTCAAAAGTTAGTGTTCTAAAAATCGGTGCCTAGGGCCGATTAATCGGTGACTAATCGGTAGGCGGTGACTGGGCGACTAAATTTTGTGCTAGTCGGTTAATCTAGTCGGTCTGGTAATTAATCAGAGACTAATCGGTGACTACACGTTGTCGGTCGATTAGTCGGAGTATGCTTTTTTTTAAACTGCGATTCCGAAAACGACGACGTTTTTTGTTAGGGTTTTCGAAGACATTTACACCTACCTTCGTCTCTCTCAGTCGCCTCAGTTTCTCTCGACCTTTACCTCTCTCTCCAGTCGTCTGTCGCCCGTCGTCTGTCGCCGATTGGTCAGTTGCTGATCGTCTTTCACTGTATGTTCGTCTCTCTCTCCAATCTCGTGAGTCGCCATTGTCTCTCTCTGTCGCCTTCCATTTTTGAGATCGCACTCGTGATCTCTCCATATTTGTGATGAGTCGATTTTTGCGATCTCTTTCTGTGATGAGTCAATTTTTAATGAATGCTTATTTCAACATTTATTTTACATGGAATTGAACACTGAATCGCTAACTCTGAATCAAACAGAGTTATTTCACTATTTTTTGTGCTATTTTTTGTAGTTGCTATCATTCATTGTATCAAACAATGGCTTCCTCGTGCGCTTCTAATTCCACCACGGAGGGCATATTGTTGAAAAGATCATCTAATGACGTTGATTGGAATTATGGAATTTTGATGGATCCTAAGAATTTGGATCGTCTCCAATGCAAGTTGTGTGGAAAAAATTTTGGGGGAGGAATTTTTCGGATGAAGCAACACATAGCTCAAATTAGGGGAAATGTTGCCCCATGCACCAAATCCACTAACGAAAATCAACTCAAGTGTAAAACGGCACTTACGGAGGCGAAAAATAAGAAGAAAGATGAACAACAAAATAGGGAGGAAGTTGATATTTTTGGTGAGCAACAATTAGAGGATGATGAAGTTGAAGTAGAAAGGTCAAGGAAGAGGCCACATTTTCTTGGTCCCATTAATAGATTTGTATGGAGCACCAATCCTGATTCGTCTATGAATGCAACTAAGAAAATATGACAACAAAACATTAGTGCTTCAATTTAGAAAGAAAAAACTCATGATGTGCATCTACACTTATCAAGATAGGTATACGAATCCGACATTCCATTTCATGCAATCGATAATCCTACTTTTAGACAGTTTGTTGAAGCGGTTGGTCAATTTCGGCCGGGATACGTACCTCCTACCCAATACCTATTACGGAAACAATTGTTAAAGGAGGAGGTGGAAAGGACAAAGAAGTTTCTCAAAAAGCAAGAAGAAGGGTGGGCTTCAACCGGTTGCTCTATCATGACCGATGCTTGGAGCGATCGAAAAACAAGAAGCATTATAAACTTGTGCGTTAATTGTAAACAAGGGACTACATTTCTTGCTTCTAAGGAAGCTTTGGATGAGTCCCACACGGGTGAGTACATCTTCAATTTTATTGACAAATTTATTGATGATATTGGAGAACAAAATATTATCCAAGTAGTTATCGACAATGCCTCTAGCAACATGGCCGCGGCGAATTTGCTAAAAAATAAAAGGCCTAATATGTTTTGGACTTCATGTGCCACACACACACACACACATTCAACCTCATGCTTGAAGGAATCGGTAAACAATCGAAGTTCAAAGCTATTATAGAAAAGGCGAAGGCCTTTACTATATTTATTTATGTTCATCACAAGACGTTGGCAATGATGCGTAGGGCTACAAAAAAGAGGGATATTGTTAGGCCGGGAGTTACTCGTTTTGCTACTTCTTTCTTAATGTTGCAAAGTTTAATGGAGAAAAAGCAAGATTTGAGGACTATGTTTAGTAGCAATGAATAGGGAGATAGAAATTGGGCAAAGACAACAAAGGGGAAAGCGGCATTTTCCACGGTGATGAGTATGTCGTTTGCCTCAAAGTATTTGCTCCACTTGTTAAGGTTCTTAGAATTGTTGACGGGGACCGAAAACCTTCAATGGGTTTCGTCTATGGAGAGCTCAAACGGGCAAAAGAAGATATCAAGGAGGCATTCAAACAAAATGAATCTTCCTACCGACCTATTTTAGATATTATTGATACAAAAGTCTTGGGTCGGTTAGATAGTTCATTGCATTTGTTTGCTTACTTGATGAATCCCTTTTACTTCTTTAAGTATAATAGCATTCAACATGATCCAATTATAATGGATGGAGTTCTTAATTGTGTCGAATGTTTCTACCCGATGACTTGGAAACCCAAAATAAAATCATCAATAGAGAGTTGTTGATGTACAAAAATAAAGAAGGTGGATTTGGAAGAGCATTGGCCGCAAAAGGATGTGATATAAATGATGACAACTATGATTCGGGTATTTTTTTTATCCTAAAAATATTTGCTATTTTTTTCTTTATATGTTTGTTCTAATTTTTATTGTGTTTTTTTCATGGATAGTTGGATGGTGGTCTAACCATGGAAATCACAGACCCAAATTGCAAAGAATGACTATTAGGATTCTCTCCTTGACTTTAAGTTCATCCGGGTGTGAGAGAAATTGAAGCACCTTTGAGGGAGTAAGTATATAAGTATATTTATACTCTCTTTAATTTTTTGTATATTATTTTCTTGTACATTATACTAAGTTCATCATTTTTTGTAGATACATACAAAGAAAAGGAATAGATTAGATGCAACAAGGTTGAGCAATCTAGTCTATGTTCAATTCAATGTCAAACTCATCAACAAGAGAAAAAGGAAAAAAGATAGAGATGTCTTAATCGCTAATGAAGCAACAAATGCACAAGGATGGATTGTCGATGGCGGTGATGAGGAAGTTGAATCCGGTTTGGGACTTACGTGGGAGGTGGTTGGAGAAGCTATGGGAGCCGATGAATTCCTTCAAGCTAGAAGAACTTCTAGAAATGTTGAAGTAAGGGAGCTACATGAAGATGATTTCGTGTTGGATGATGACATGGAAGAGGAGGAAGAAAAAGAAGAAGATTTTGAGTCCGAGGATGATGAATGTCATGTTTTAGAGGGATATGGAGAAGAAGATGATGAATTTTAAGTGTTTTCTTTCTTTACGTTGTTTTGAAGATTAAACTTCATATGTTTCTATATTTTTGTGAGTGAAAACGTTTTAGTTGATACTTTACGTAATTGGATATTCATAATCTATGAATTCATGTGCTTCTGGTATTTTTTTTACTTTAAGTTTAGCACTGTGGGAAATGGGAGGGGAGGGAAAATATTTTTAAAAAATAAAATAAAATACAAAATCCGACTAATCTCTAGTCTCCAATTAATCTGCGATTAATCGGCCTAATCGATAGTCCCCCCTCGGCCGCCCGACTAGCGCCTAGTGATTATTAGAACATTGTCAAAAGTGCATCACTTTACACCTTTATACAATTATGCACTAGTTTCAACATCATGCAAGACCACAAATAAATAAAAAATGAATTCTTTAATTAAAATAAAGGAACGAGTATTACAGTTTTTTCAGTTTAATTCTTATTTGGAGCACCTGGTTGCAAGCTATGTCCCAAAATTGAATGACTCGTTGGAGCAGGGCACCAGGTTGCAAGACTCCTAAATGTGCTAGTTTGAGTTAATTTTTGAGAGCACCTAGTTGCAAGTCATGCCTCAAAGTTGGAAGACCCTTTGAAGTCGGGCACAAGGTTGCAAGACTCCTTATTATGCTTTGGACACATTGTTAAAATATACTTTGGAACTATAGGTTTAAAGACCATTCAAAATGAATAGATACTTTTCGTCAATGTCAAGGTTTGATTCATCACCGTTACCAACATAGAATGTTCTACCTTTAGTAATGAAAAAGGTTCCTCCTTTAGTAACACAAGATGTTTCGAAACATAAAGAATGTCATGGAGTAAATTTAGATAATTTAGAACTTGAATCACATCCTGGCCAAATGAAAAAAATTACAATGTATACATGTAATGTGCAAGACTCATATCGTAAATCATATTGGTTAAAAGGTCCTTGTCAACCAAAAATCACCAAATTTCCTTGTTCTACAATTGAGGGTAAAGGAAAACGGTTCAATCATTTTCAGAAAATAAAAACTCTCCGCGGACAACTGTGAATTATATTTAACTTAACTATTAATATAATTTTCGTATTTCGTCTATGCTAACTACATTTATGATTTGAGCCCCCTAACTCATATTTGTGTATCCGTCCCTGTATATAAGTAAAGACAAAAACTAAGAGCGTTAGGTCCAAGAGAAAATTGGGAAATTATTTGGGCATCCACTATCCTTCTATTTTATTGGAGTAAATAACAATTTCCACAAAAATAGAAAATCAACAAGAGGGCCAATTATTTGAAGGCATAAAGGGTAGTATCTCCTGTTTAGATCTAAAAGTAATCTAACTTGACCTATGCCACCTTACTATACCCCATTAAAATGTTCATCTCAATTATCACAAAGCAATCGATAAAACTTCACATGTGAAGGTTCCCCCATCGAACTGAGCATTACAGGCTCAAAATATCAGAATAAGTTTTATAAGTGGCGAAAAACTCATTCACTCGTCTACTGGGTTTCATTATTCATATTTGTTTGAATAAAAGAGAGAAGGAAGAGAATACAAAGAGAAGAATTGTATTAAATTGTGCGATTTGTTTACCAGAGAGATGTCCTATTTATACACTTGGCCTAAGCGTGATATTTTTAAATGTTTCCAATGTAGAACAAATGCATAAATATATATACGCAATATACACTAAGAGCACCAACTTGAGTTTGGAAACAAAATCTTGAAATTAACCAGAAATATGAGTCTTGGTAGAGATATCAACAGCTTGATTGGTGGAAGAAATTGATAATAGTCCAATGGTGCTACGGGTGAGGTGATAACGTACAAAATGACAGTCAATTTCAATATGTTTTGTGCATTTATGGAAGACATCATTGTGAACAATCTGAATAGCACTTTGATTATCACAACTGATGATAGTAGTAGTAGAATGAGTGACGCTCATATCTTCAACTAACCAGCGAAGCCAGGGAAGTTCCTGAGTTGCATCAGCAAAAGCACAATATTCAGCTTCGGTGTTGGATCGAGCGATGACAGTTTGTTTCTTATAGCGCCAGGAAATAAGAGAATCACCAAGAAAGAGGCAATACCCAATGGTGGATCGATGATCAGTGGGGTCACCGGCCCAATCTGCATCTGAGTAGGCACGAAGCTCAAGTGAAGAGTGAGCAAAGAAATGAAGACCATGAAACATAGTCCCCTTGATGTATCTAATAATATGAAGAACTGTAGCATAGTGGGGTAAACGAGGAGCAAAGAGAAACTGACTGACTATATGGACGACATATGCAATATCAGGTCGAGTAACTATACAACCAGTTGTTGATATAAGGTAGGATCATCGAGGGGTGTTCCATCCATGTAAGCATAGAGTTTGGCTCAAGTGGAGTGGTGCGGGTCTTGGAGTTTGTGAGTCTTGCATGAGTGAGAAGATCATAAGCATACTTGGCATGATAAAGATAGTATCTCGCGGAATTAGAAGTGATCTCGAGTCCTAGAAAGTAATTGAGCTTGTCGAGATCTTTCATCTTGACATGTTGGCTGAGATATGTCTTGAGATCTAAGATGTCTGTCAAGTCATCCCCTGTAATAATCATGTCATCTACATAGAGGAGCAAAAGTATAGTGTCCTGATCTGTCTTTTGGATGAATAGTGAAGAATCATAAAGGGTTGGAAGTAAACCCAAGGTCTCCAATGATGGTGCTGAACTTGGCAAACCAAGCTCGAGGAGCTTGCTTGAGGCCATAGAAAGCCTTGCGAAGTTTGCAGACTTGATGAGAGCAGGTAGAATAACCAGAAGGAGGTCGCATATAGACTTCATTTGTAAGGTCACCATCGAGGAATGCATTCTTCACATCCATCTGAAATAATTCCCAAAGGTGAGCGGCAGCGACTGCAATTAGGCTGCGAACTGAAGTGAGACGAGCAACTGGGGCACATACTCCTAAAACCTTTGACTATGAGACAGGCCTTGTAGCGATCAATGAAACCATCAGAGTGGATTTTTATTTTGTAAACTCACTTGCAGTCCGTAGCATGCTTGTCCCTAGAGAAATATACTAAATCCCAGGTGTGATTCTGATCTAGTGCTTGCAATTCATCATCCACTGCATTCTTCCGAAGAGAGTTAGAGATGGCTTCACGATAAGATTAAGACTCGTGTTGTGAGAGAATAGTAGAAAATGCAACATAATCACGAAGATGAACAAATTGAGTTTTTACACTGTCACTACGTGTAACAACCTAGAAAATTTAAACCTTTTTTTTTGAATAAACAATTATAATAAAGAGTGGAAGTAAAAATAACTACCATCCATAATTATCCTATAATTACACAACGGATGAAGGAAATACTAACAGCACAATCACAAGCAATAGAATGAAGTATGATTACAACCTTTTATAAATTTACAACTGGAAATGAAAGAAATGAAAGTACAATGAATGATAGAAAAGAAACAACCTATCATCTACTATGAACCCAAGTTCCAAAGCCTAGCAAAGAATCCAAAAGATGTGCTTCACTCCAAGAAAAGCCAAGTACCTAAAAAATAGAGTGTTAGGCAACAGTCTAGTAAAGAAATCTATATTCAAATGTCTCTACAATTGGGGTGCATGTATGCTAAGGCAAGGAATGTAAGATATGCATGTATAGGGATCTCTTTCCATTTTTCAAAGCATTTGACTCGAACCATGATTTATCTATCCAAGACCAATGTGATAGTTTTCCAAACGATTCAACTTTCGTAAGCCAAATGAGACAAGACCAATAGATTTCCAAAAGCTCAACTTGATGAAATCAAGGAGATTAGTTTATAAATTACCATTTTTCACACATTGACGAAATCAATGGAGTTAAGTATACAATTCACCATATCCTACACATTGACGAAATCAATAGAGTACCAGGTGTTAACCTTAATGAAATCAAGAAACCAATAATGTCAATATCAATAGAGTTATTAGGTTTCGGCTATTTCCGCGCTAGTAGCACGTCGACAAAACTAACCGTATAAATTCCTCGTACTACCCGACCCGTCGAGAGGGCCCAGTCAAGCCCACATTGTGCAATGTCATGAGTGCAGAACAGCCACTCACATATCAAAATCCCGGGGAACGAAATTCACATATAATATAGCCAACCTAGATAACCTCTCATGTTTTACGCCACTTATTCATTTTATTCATTTTCTTATTCCAATTCAACTAGAATAGGGCAAACACCTCCTAATCTTTTGACTTGAAACATGAGTTTTATGAACAATCCTGAAATTATAGATTTCAACGTCTCAAACACCTCCTAGATCCCATTAATACAACACCAATAATTTAAATCAACCTCATCCCCAATTATCCAACATTTAAAAAAATCTAGGGTTTTCGTAAAAATTGGGGGTTTTCCAAATTAGCTACGGGATCTAGAAATTTAGTTCGTGGGGAACACAATGAGATATAAACGGACCCAAGAACTCAAGAAATCAAAGGGTGTACACCACCCACAAGTCTAAATCATGAAACACATCATTTTGTTTAGAAAGTTGTGAGGGAGAAGGGAGAAGACCAACAATAGATACACAAGGTATAGAAACCTCTACCGAAATGACGAACTCTTGAACCCTATGTGAGGGTTTGTGCTCTAGTGCTTGATCCGTGCCCATGGATGCGTAGATGATGCTCTGTAGATCGACATTAATGAAGGTCTTTTGGTCCAAAGACCTCTAGGTTGGAAGAGAGAGAAGAGAGAAGTAGGAGAGATAGGGAGAGAGATAGAATCGGTACAGAGAGAGAAAGGGAGAGTGGGGTTGCTTATGTTTTGTATTTTGGAGTGTTTAGACGCTTAGGGTTAAGAGGTGTGACATATATATCACACCTAAAAATCGATTCCCGGAATGCCCTTAATGGGTTGTATTTCGATATACAAGGAGTGTATATCGAAATGCAATTGACTGGGGAGAGTGTAAAGAGACCTTGTATTTCGATATACACCTCAAGGTGTATATCAAAATACACTCACATAGGCTGGGCAGACCAGTTGTATTTTGATATACACCCTCATGGTGTATATCGAAATGCAACAAGAAGGGGAGGGGGGAGAACATTCGCATATCGATATGCACCAAAGGTGCATATCGAAATGCACACAAACTGGGGGAGCAGTGCTCTTGCATATCGAAATGCAAGAGGGAAAGGGGGACACCCTATATCGAAATGCAACCTTGGGGCAGGGCATATCGAAAGGGAAGCCTGCATATCGAAATGCAAGGCAAAGGAAGGGGGAAAGGCAGTGAGCCATATCGAAATAGAGGG
>NMUG010010204.1:0-11028 GCA_002855965.1 Monotropa hypopitys | reverse complement strand
TACATAAGATGCGTGTAAGCATTGGTTTTTGGATCATACCTGGAAAACTTGGGTAGATGGAACCTAGTAGGGATTGTAGCCGATTCGATCATTCGAGAATAAAGGGTGGCACGAAGCTGTCCAAGCTTTGCATCCACGCTCAAGAGGGGATTTGCCGGTGGGTGCTCCGGAGTCCGGCTTCTCCTGTGCCGGCGACGCTCAGTTCTGTCATTCCTGTGGGGCGAGGAGCTGGTGTGGTGTCGGTTCCTGTGTCGGTGGCTCCTTTCTGGGCTTTGAGGGACTCGGTTGCACTGCTCTGGCTGGACTGGAATGAAGACCCCGTGATCGTACAGCATCCCATCTGATGCTGCCAAGGACCGAGCATTGGGGTAGTCTCGCCATGCCCTTGCAGCTCAGGATCTTTCTCATGTTCTCTGACCGACTGCCACGGGGCGCTTGCTGTAATCTTTTCCTTTCTGGGCCTGTGCCGACTCCTCTCTCCGGATTTTGATGTCGCAGAGGCCGCTCGTGGGGGCAACTGGCTAAGCTTGGCAACTTGCTCTTTTAGGAGGGCTATCTCTGTGTTCTTCTCCCTCACCATCATGTCCATAACAGAGATCATGTCAGAACTAGTTCCGGCCAGGGGATGGCCGATGAGCGGGTCGAGTATCCCCACAAACACATGGGAGATGATTGCTGGCGGCGGTGGTAGAATGATTCCAGAGAACTCAGTATTCATTGTTGGGGATGGGAATTCGGTTCCCATGGATCGGAAAGACTCGAAAGAATGCTGGAAAGGACACCAAAAATCTGGAGACAATTGCAGTCGTCCTCAGCAGAATCGCCAATTGTGGTGGTAGTTTCTCCTTTGGCCTTTCGAGTTGTCTGATCCTTCGGCTACAGGGCGGTCGGCAACTGATCTGGAGGCTTGCATGGGTTTCCTGCAAACACAAGGGGTCCTCCTGCTTAGCTCCTGCAAAACAAGGGTTAGTGCCCACCGGTTGGTAGTGACCGATGGGGCCTCCGAAGCTTAAATTAGTCTCTTTTTGAAGAAGAAGAAGATAGAAAATAGCTAGAGTGGGTTGGAGAGCTAGGATCAGAAAAAGGATTCGGTGAACAGTACCTTTGAGAGGTATTTATAGGGGAGGACTGACTTGGGGGCCAAGTTCGGCACTTGGATCGCGTGTCGTGGGCTCCCCCATACAACGCTAGCCCCGATTAATGCATGTGCTAGGCCAAATGGGTCGGTGCAGTCGGTGGGCTGGGTCGGTCGTATGGATGGGGGATCCGCGAGCGGGGTGCTTTGTTCTGAGTTACTGCCGAAGAGGTGACCCTCTGCTAAATAGCTGGTCGACCAGGAGCCATGTCCTTACCACAATGAACATGCACGATGCTCTACCGAACGGTGTGGTAGCCGGAGGTTTGGGAGTCGCTTGTCCAACAAGCCCCAATTTGTCCAGAGATATTAGTGTGCCGCGAGGTCTGAGCTCCGATTTGCTCCCTCAGAGGTGTAGCAATGTTTATCGAGGGGGGAGTGTCAGACCACAGGTTCGGACCTCCGAGTATGTGGAGTGCCTACCGAAGGGCCGTAAGGCCGACAATCCGTTATATCACAAGATGTTTAAGGGCCAGAATTGCGTTCGACTTATTGTGACGGATCCGATCCTCCGAGGCCAAGGCCTGGCTACCACAAGACACAAGATCTATGGCCAGATATATAATAATTAAGACAATTCAAAAGTACAAGGGATGATACGATTGGCAGTTATGAGTATTGATGGATTACCATTTCGAGGCAAGAGAAGGGGAATTCGAGGTAGCTCAGAAGGCAATGGAAAAGGGTAATTAAATTCACTGCGGATATAACGCATGGACAATTTAATGTAAATAATTAAAAAGAAATATTGGGTTACGATATTCAACATACCACTCTCAAGCCATTTGATCTTGCAATTCCATTTCAAAGGATTCTAGATTCAATGGCTAATACTTCCCAACTAGACAACACATACACAAATTGCAAATCTCTAGTACAAAGCTCATCCTTTCGGGACCTATAACGCGCCTTGTGAGATGCAGGAGATACTCATACACGTACCATTCAATGCCCTGAGACAATTCTACAAAAAAATAAGTACAACTTTTGAAATTAGTAAACGGAGTGGAGTATAGGAAATCGATAGGAAACATTAAAATGTATTGAATTCAAGTCTACCTTAAATCAACTCCACCTATTGTCAGTTTCGTTAGAAGGTATTTGCTTCGTCATGACTAGGAGGACTCTATGAAGCCACGCCATGATATGGAGTACTACATTGAAATGCCTTCTAACTATTTCACTCAATCTCCAAATCTCGAACTTGGTACGCCTCTGCTTTGTATGGTGTGAGAGGATCTACAAGAATATGACTACTCTTTCCTCAAGACATGTGTGAGTCCCCTAAACCAACACCTCAGACTAAACAACACAATCTCATGAATGTATGCTTAGTGTCACGGTTTGCCAACTACGTGACACTGAAAACTCTTGAAGTTGGATTTGGGAGGCTTGGAGATGATTCTAGGACACCGTAGAAGGTTCCGAAAGGATATGGAGAGTCCTAGTCAAGCCTAAAAGATTCTGAAAGGGTCCAGAATATTCAACAAGAAGCTGGAAGCAGTTGGAGAATTCCAGATGAGTTTGGAATATTGGAGAAGTAGCTAGATGCACTGTAACACACCATGTTTTTAAGTAAAATATTTCCAACATTTTTTTTGAAAAACAATAAACACAACATCGGGGAGTTAATAGTTACTATACAGCAGCATTGCAGTTGAAGTTCTCATTACATTAATCTTGATACAATGTACAAACCGAAAAGTACAACAAAGAAAGTACAATCGAACTACTCGCTATAAACTGTAAAGAGAATGTACAACTACAACAGTACAACAACCTGAAAGCTGAAAAGAGAGGACAGCAGCACAAGGAGAGCCAAGACTGCAGCTCCAAAGGAACTAGCTGCTAGTACAACTCCAAGTCACCCTACAAGAGAAACCCTGCAGTACAATCCTGAAAAAGAGAGAGACGGGAGGGTCTGAGCAAACCACAGCTCAGTGCGGTAACAACTAACGACTACAAAGCATGCATAAGCGCATGCGACCCTAAGTGCCACAAAGTAAAGGTAAATAGGTCAAGGAGAAGACACAACACACGCACACACCCAAGTAACGTGAGACTAAGAGTACCCCCGAGGTCATACAAGTAGAGTGTCACCTGAACCAACCTACGTCTCCAACGTAACCACTATCACAAGGGAACTCTACTAAGGGACACGCGAACCTCGATACTCAATCACACATACCCTCAACCCAAACTACGGTCAAGAAACGACCAACACCTACAATCACTCGTAAGGAACCCAACGTCAAATCCTCTCATCGTTTCCATCATTCCCATGTTCATTGGTAACGTTTTGGATTCACAAGATTGTAGTTAATATTGAATATTGGATTTACACATTTCATCATTTCCCCACCTTGGCTCACCCAAGGGGCACAACCGCATTACCATTACAAGGTTATCATTTTTTTCAATATTCTTCTCCGGTCGACTCCTAAACAAGCGAGTTTCCAAATAATTTCCGGTCGACTCCTAAACAAGCGAGTCTCCAATCTCCCCTAGACAAGGGCGAGTAAACCACATGTGTTAAGATTTGTTCCAGGATCTCGCCTACCAGCGTATCCAGTATATTCCGAGACTTTCGAGAACTCGTATCTCCCACCTATGGCCAAATGATCTTATTCCTAGATCATCACATGTCAATGATATCTAGTGATTCCGCGACTTCAAGGGAATGCGTATCTCCCACTTAACATGACAAATCAACTTGGGCGTGATCCATCCAAGTCACATCCACATTTCACTTCTTTGTTCCATTAGTGAGTTTAGATGAATGATTATGGATTGGATAAGGGTGGTCCTCGTGGGATCCATCCCTTGTATTGGAAGTTTATTGCGTTCATTAGGTACCTTACGTTGTGAATCAAATTATCAACTTCCCCACATTTCCACGATCCCCTCAAGAACAGGATCCATCACAGATTTCCCAATTTTCCATAGTCACAACACTAAGGGAACACACTAACCAAACTACAACATCACGAGTACCCAAGGAGCCACAATACTCACATACCCTAAAGAAATTCCATGGCCAACCCCAACTAGTTAAAAGGTTCACTATCATCAACAACAAAGGGAGGAAAACCCCAATTTCACCACAACTCACATTCGTATGATATCACAAGGACCCAAATAAGTCAAACCCATTGGTGAACAATCACTACAACAACTCAACACGTTCGACGCACCCGAATTTCACCTCAAAACCCATTCGGGTATTTCATCAAATACGTGGTGCCTAAATCATTCTAAGTGTAGTCCACAATACATAAGTCATTCTCTCCACCTCAATATCATCCCAATACTAATACGATCACCCTAAATTATCCGACACCATCACTCTCAAGGGTAATTGACACGACTACGCATAATGAAACAATAATTGACGAAGGTATGAACGATGAGACATAGAATGGAAATACACACACCCACGCATACTAAGTAGGAGTTAGAAATTACCCACCGGAGAGTCACCGGAAAAGTTCGCCAGAGCAATCGCCGGAAAATGTCCAACACGAACCGAACCCGTCAACGCGTAGCCCTCGTCGCAACCTACAAGGTTCCGCCATTAGCTAACAATGGAGGAGCAAGGAATTTAGAACTAGGGTTTCAGAGGAGAGACGACTTACCGAATATACGCAAACCGTTGGTACCCACGCAAAGCTCTCGTCGCACTCGTTGCCGTTAAAGAAGGAGTCAAGCTTCGATTCTCCAAGGATTCACCCACAATCAAGAGAGAAGGGAGAGGGAGGTAGAGAGAGGTGATATTCTGCAGAAAATGGGGCCTAGAATGCCCTAAAATCGAGCCAAGAACCAATATATAGGGGCCCCAGGTAAAATCCCCGAATTACCCTTAATTTGTCTGCCAGACAGCAGTTGCATCGATGCATCTAAAACCTGCATCGATGCAACCCCTCTCCAGAATCCCAAAATAATCCTGATGCATCGATGCAGCCTAACCCTGCATCGATGCAACCCCTTCCTGCATCGATGCACCAAAGTCCGCATCGATGCACCTGAGCTAAAAACTGAGCAGTGAGTTCTGAAGTGGTGGTGCATCGATGCACCAAGGCCTGCATCGATGCAGCTTCCCTCAAATTTCAAAATTTGATGTCTTGATGGTTTTTGGCCATCCCGACAAGCCCGAACTCGATCCAAGGGAGTCCGAAAGGTTCCAACGAGACTTCCAAGCGATACGTGGGCATTTGATACGATGAAATGAGTATTTTAGGTACCTCAGAACTTAATTCAAAGCGGATTTCCCACGAAAAGCTCATCGAAACGAATGTCAATCAAACTAAAATTTGCGGAGTGTTACATACACCTAGAGAGTTTCGGAAGGGTCCGGAAGAATATGGATTATTCTAGAGTTTTATAAGACTTCTATCTTTGTACTAGAATTGTGTAGAATATTCTAGGACTTAGTAGAATGTGGTAAAACTCTAGAATGTTCCTAATGGTTCCTTGGAGGCCTATAAATAGGTGGAGGAGCTCATTTTGTGCATTCATCTTGTGGAGAACATCCAAGAGTTGGTAGATGAGAGAGATCTTGAGAGAACAAGTGTGAGGGTGAGCACTTGTGAGTCTTGTATAGCTTGTACATGATATTCATTAAGTAAAGAGCTTCCTTACCCATATTTTCTTGCCTACTTGTGAGTGTGTGTGTGTGTGACTCACTTGTGTGCTTGGGGTGAGTTAGCTTGGAGGAAAGACTGACTTGGGCAATTGTAGAGATATTTGCATAAGTGTCGCACGGAGCGCAAGCAAGAAGATTTGGGCTGTAACAATTGGTATCAGAGCGGGTTCATGACAAGTATACATGGCTACTTCCAGGGATGAGATTGGCAGGAACGATGTTGTTGTCATTGTTAGGTCAAGGAAGACGTCCAACAAGGATGCAATGGTGGCAATAGAGGCCCGACTCGATAGCATGCAAGGAGTTGTGGCGGAAAGGCTCGACAGACTGGAAGAGGCATTGGTTGGACCAAGAAAGCCGAGGAGCTGTGTGGGAGACTTCTACTCCTACTTTGTTGATCTAGTCGTTCGAGTGGAGGAGTTCGAGGAGAAAGTGGGGACCTTCGAGGAGCGCTTGGTAGTGGTGGAGTGCTATCATGTAGAGGTCTTGGAGAAATGGCTAGCTAGCATGGAGCTAGAGTTGCAACTATATAAGAAGGCCATTGTGGCATCGAAGGACGTCAGGGTGAGCATGCTGAAGAGAAGGGTTAGAGCACCAGAACCGAGGTGTTACGTTGGTGTAATGGATGCCCGGGAGATAGACAACTTCATCTGGAGCATGGAGAGGTACTTTGACAATGTCAACGTCGAAGACGAGGATGAGGAGGTACAAACGGCTAATGTGTACCTTGTGGACACTGCAATGTTGTGATGGAGAAGATGGCATGCCAACGTAGAGAATGGGTTGTGCAAGATCGAGAACTGGACAGAGTTCAAAAGGGATCTGAAGAAGCACTTCTACCTCGAGAATGTGGAGTTCTTGGCATTTCACAAACTTCGCAAGTGCTTGGGATGGACTTCTTGAGGAAGTCGTGTGCAATACACGTCTTTCATATGGTAGAGATGCTTCTGCTATCCGGGGAGAAGCCATGCACAATCCTTTTGGTGCAGTGGAGTCAACAACAGAGAGAGAAGTCGCTCGTATCAGTGCAACAGGTTGGGAAGCACGACAAGGGCAAGAACGTGATCGTGGACACGAATTCACCAAGCTCAAGTGGCTCGAAGGGGACAAGGGCTTACCTTAATGTGCTACACGAGAGTAGCACAGCGTGACGAGGGCATCACGAATCAGGTGGGGGAGTGTGTCATGGTCTGCCAAATACGTGACACTAAAAGCTCTTAAAGTTGAATTTGGAAAGCTTGGAGATGATTCTAGGACACCGTGGAAGATTCCGGAAGGATCTGGAGAGCCCTAGTCAAGCTTGAAAAATTCCAAAAGGGTTCGAAGAATTCAAGAAGATGCTGAAAGTAGTTGGAGAATTCTGGAAGAGTCCAAAATATTGGGGAAAGAGGTGGATGCACCTGGAGAATTCCGAAAGGATCTGGAAAAATATGGATTATTCTAGAGTAGTATAGGACTGTTATATTTGTACTAGAATTGTATAAAATATTTTAAGACTTAGTAGAATGTGATAGAAGTCTAGAATATTCTTAGAAATTCTTTGGAGGCCTATAAATAGGTGGAGGAGCTCATTTATGCATTCATCTTGTGGAGAGCATTCAAGAGTTGGTAGATAAGAGAGATCTTGATATTCATTGAGTAAAAAACTTTCTTACACATATTGTCTTGACTACTTGTTAGTGTGTGTTTGTGTATCTCACTTGTGTGTTTGGAGTGAGATAACTTGGAGGGTACAGATTTGCCTTAGTGTAGGTAATTGCAAAAAAATAGACGGTGTCAAAGAACTCAAGCAAGATTGCAAGCACATGGCACATTAACCCTCTATTTTATATGCCGTACACATCTTATGAACTTTACATCCCTTCTGTTTATCCCGTGATGATGACTTTGATCTTGGATTGAGTTTATTCTCTTCTTTTTCAACAGACTGATGAAAATTCAAGAAACCCAGCATGGGAAGCCATTGGATACCAGGTAGACATCCACGAAAACTTAACCAAAACAAAAAAGGAGAGACCTCTTGAAAAGGGTCTTATAGAAACTATGCTCGAAAATGACTCAACAATAAACCAATCTCTCATCCAAAAAGGCCTAGAAGTTACAGAAGACCCAAAGGACAAAGTAATTAAGATCAAATGTGATGTGGTGGTTGTGGGTTCTGGTTGTGGTGGAGGGGTTGCAGCTGCAGTTCTAGCAAGATCTGGGCAGAAAGTACTAATCATCGAAAAAGGGAATTACTTTGCTTCAGAAGATTATTCAGGTTTGGAGGGTCCCTCCATGAATGAACTCTACGAATCGGGTGGGCTTATATCGACTCTTGATGGGAAAATCATAATCTTGGCAGGGTCGACAGTTGGGGGAGGGTCTGCTGTAAACTGGTCTGCTTCAATAAAAACTCCAAACTCTATAATAAAGGAGTGGGCCGTGGATCGAGGAATCCCAATGTTTGGAAACACAGATTACATGTCGGCCATGGATGTCGTTTGCAAGAGGATAGGGATCACGAAGAGTTGTGCAGAGGAGGGGTTTCAGAATCAAGTTCTAAGAAGAGGGTGTGAGAATTTAGGTTTGAAAGTTGAGTCGGTTCCACGGAACTCGTCAGAGAGTCATTACTGTGGCTCTTGTTCTTACGGTTGCCAAACAGGAGATAAGAAAGGGACTGATTCTACTTGGCTAGTTGATGCTGTTGGTGATGGTGCAGTGATCTTAACAGGATGTAAAGCCGAGAGATTCATTTTAGAAAATGACCAGAACGGGCGTAGAAGGAGATGCCTGGGAGTTATTGCTGTTAGTATGAGCAACAACATCACAAAGAAATTCTTTATAGAATCAAGAGTGACAGTTTCAGCTTGTGGGTCTCTCTTGACTCCACCTCTGATGATTTCCAGCGGCTTAAAGAATCCAAGTATTGGGAAAAATCTCCATCTCCACCCTGTATTAATGACATGGGGATACTTTCCAGAATCCGTGACTGATATCAAAGGAAAATGCTACGAGGGAGGAATCATTACCTCACTCCATAAGGTTGTTTCTGAGGGGAGTGATGTCCAAGCCATCATAGAAGCTCCTGCATTAGGACCGGGTTCTTTTGGCGTGCTGACTCCATGGGTTTCTGGTTTTGACATGAAGGAGAGGATGACCAAGTACACTAGAACCGCTCACCTTTTTGCTTTGGCCAGAGACCGGGGTTCAGGGGAAGTGAAGGGGGAGGGGCGGATAAGGTACCGGTTACATGAGGTGGATAAAGAAAATCTCAAAACCGGGTTGAGACAGGCATTGAGGATTTTGATCGCAGCTGGAGCTGTTGAAGTGGGCACGCACAGGAGCGATGGGCAGAGAATGAAATGTGTGGGAACTCAGAAAGAGGATTTGGAGGAGTTTCTGGATAAAGTGACGGCAGTTGGAGGGCCGAAGTCAGGGGGAGAGTATTGGACCCTTTATAGCTCTGCACACCAAATGGGTAGTTGTAGAATGGGTGTTACTGAGGAAGATGGTGCAGTTGATGAGAATGGGGAGAGTTGGGAAGCTAAAGGCTTGTTTGTCTGTGATGCAAGTGTTTTACCTAGTGCCGTTGGGGTTAATCCCATGATCACCGTCCAAGCCACTGCTTATTGCATCTCAAAGAGAATTGCCGAGTCCCTGAGGAAAGAGCTTTGAAGAATTGAATGATTATGTGCTTACAATGTAGAATAAATGGTTGCAAGGCATTTCAATGTAGTATCATAATGCATTCTTTGTCCAAAAATTCAAATTTCCAACTTGAACTTATTAAACCATGTTTGACTTATATATATTTGGGAGAAAAAAACTCAAGTATAGTGTGAAGGATTTAAAACAAAAGGAATCGGGTTGAAGCAAAACAGACTATAAAGTTAATTGGATATCCTTAATTGTAGGCTGCTTTAACTGCTTTCTGAGCTGCATCGTCAAGATCTTCTGCTGTAATTAGTGCCATACCACTTTCCTGCAATCAGATTTGATGCAGAAACGGCATGTGTTATCTTTTTACATCATTGTCACACTAATAAACTCTTGGGTAGATAGGGACCATTCTGTTCTGTAAGATTTGGGTCTTGAATTTACCTTCAGAATGCTCTTCCCTTGGTCAACATTGGTTCCTTCAAGACGAACGATAACTGGTACTTTTAATTGAACCTTCAACAAAGGCTCTTAGAAAAGTTAGCAATTGTACCACAAGTAACATAGAGATAAGAGAAGTGGCACCATACCAAAAGCAGGAGAGGAAAGACAATGGAACCCAACTTTAAACTACAATTGAACTGGATGTTTTCCTTTTTTTTCCTTAATTCTAATAAAGTAAATGAATGTCCAATCTTTTTCTCTCGTACCACCAGATTTCATCAAATCGTGTTTTTTTGGTAGGTAAGTTTGATCAGATCTGATGCAAAACTCACCTGTTTAGCAGCATTAACAATTCCACTTGCTATTACATCACACTTCATTATTCCTCCAAATATGTTCACCAGAATTGCTTTCACCTTATCATCAGAGGTCAGAATTTTGAAAGCCTCCACGACCTGAATCACATGCATGTTTGTTACTATTTAATCAGAAATAGAAAAATCTGCTCTTAATGAAAAGGAATACCACAAATGCACAAAAGCAAACAACTTAAAACCAATGAATGACCTGCTCTTCAGAAGCATTCCCACCAACATCGAGAAAATTGGCGGGAGTTCCCCCACACAACTTGATTATGTCCATAGTAGCCATTGCCAATCCAGCACCATTCACCATGCAACCAATTTCTCCATCTAGACCAATATAATTCAAATCAGCTTTTGCAGCAGCAACCTGTCAGAAGTTGCAGAAAGAACAAAAATGAAAAAGTGTAACCACTCCACAAAACAAAATTGGTATAGCTGAAGAATTGCAACCACGTCTACATTAGGTGAAAAGTGCAACTTCTATTATCATTATTTCTCATGCATTGCTTTCTTGTATGTTAATATGATCTATCCAGAAAGATGAGCGGTTACTCTTGAAAATCAATCCGTCTTTGACAGGACAAACATACACATCCTCATTCACGCCATGATATTGAATCCCCGCATCTCCTCCATTGAGGTTGCAGGTTCAAGTCTTAAGGCAGCCACTTTGTGCATTGAAGTCAAAGGTTAGGTTTGTACTCAATTCATCTCATCCCAGACACTCGTAAATGGGTACTAACTGGGCGTTGGTTTTATCTCCTCCATTGAGGATGGCAGGATATACTGTTCAAGCTAACATC
>NMUG010010203.1:0-11029 GCA_002855965.1 Monotropa hypopitys | reverse complement strand
TCACAATCGTGGGATAATCAGTAGCCTTGTTGTTTGGTTCCATTGGTCATGAGAATCGGTTGTTGACATTGTCGAGAGTCCTTCTCTTTGGTTGAGTTTTGATTCATCGATTGAACTATCCGTTCGAGCCTTGTCATGTGCTCTATTCTTATCATGTTCTTGATCTTTGTAGAATGCCTCCACGTTGTAACATAGCTTTGGGAAGAGGTCGTAGGAACAATGTTGAGGAGGCACATAGCGAGGAAGTTGACGATCACCGAGCAGGTGTGGAGGATGGTGCACCTCCTGTTATTCCGGTTCCTGCTCCTGAGGGGCTTGTCGCTCCTAGACAATTCGCTCGAGAGCTTGCGGCCGCCATGGTCGAAGCTAGTCGGGGATTCGCCGCTCCTAGAGATAATGCTGGTAACCGCACTCTTGACACATTGCGAGAATTTTGGAGGATGGATCCTCCCAAGTTCAGTGGGGAAGGTGAGCCACTCGAGGCTGACCATTGGCTCGTAGAGATCCGGAGGGTGTTCGATACATTGGGCATTACAGAGGACAAATTGCGTATCACCTTTGCGTCCTATCAGCTTTCTGGAGAAGCTATTCTGTGGTGGAGTTCTATTGTGGAGATGAGATGTGCTAGTCTCCTTGCCGGTGAAGATGCGGATCCACAGGCCATCTTGGATCCTATCAGTACTATGACCTGGGCAGACTTCCTGGTTGTCTTCGAGAATCAGTATTTTTCGGAGAGTTATCGAGATCATCTCAGAGAGCAGTTTGAGCATTTGGAGCAGGGGACTATGTCTGTGTCCCAGTATACCTTGAAATTTCAGGCCTTATCTCGATTTGCGACGGATTTAGTCGGTTCGGAGGAGTGGAAGTGTAAGAGGTTTGAGAAGGGGCTTCATTCTTCTATTCAGTGGATGGTTACGGGCCATCGAATTCGAGTCTTTACCAAGCTTGTAGACTGTGCCAGGGTGGTTGAGCTCAAGAGGGATTACCAGCAGAGGGACGCTGCTTCGAGGGCAAAGGTGTGGGATCCACGCCGTCAGGGTTCGAATTCCAGTTCTTCTTCTTCAGGCAGCTTCGGGAAGAAGCAGCAGTGGGAGCAGTCTCGCTTTTGCCAGGGTCAGAGATACCAGGCTAGTTCGGGTTCAGTGCAGGAGTCTAAAGTATGTCATCGATGTGATCAGCGTGGGTATGTTCGGTCGGAGTGCAGGGCCATAGCTTGTTATGATTGTGTCCGGGTAGGTCATATTGCCAGAGATTGTCCGGGGAAGACCGGTGATCGCAGTCAGGCAGGTTCAGTGCAGCAGCCGCGAGGAGGGTTTCAGCGTCCTCGTCAGCCAGGACCAGCGGCTTCAGTCCAGGCTTCTCGTGCTGGAGGGGGTGCTACCCCAGCCAGACAAGTTCCACAGTTCCAGCAGAGGGGTGGTTACCCGCAGGGTCCGACTACTCATGGCAGAGCATTCGCCATTCCAGCAGCCTCAGTTCCTTCTTTTTCTCAGTCGCAGTCTGAGACTTCGGTAGTGCGTGGTATGTTCCTTATTTACAATTCTTGGGCTAGTGTCTTATTCGATTCGGGTGCATCGCATTCATTCATCGCTGCATCATTCATCCATGCATTGGAGTTGGACGTGGATGTCTTGGATTCACCTTTGTTTGTGGATACTCCCGTAGGAGGTCGTGTCCGATTGGACAAAGTTTGTAGAGATTGCGAGTTGACATTAGAGGACCATCGTTTCACCTTCGACTTCATTGTTTTGGGGATGTCCGGGTTTGATCTCATTTTGGGGATGGATTGGTTGTCTACCTTCCATGCCAACATCGATTGTCACCGACGTCGTGTACGTGTCTTCTCTCCCGAGGGAGTCTACTTCTATGTTTATGGCGATAGGAAAGAATCGGTTGATTCTTGTTTCTATGATCCCCGAGACCGCGAGTCTGTCAGTTGTTTGCTTGCTAGCCTCAGTTTGGATGACAATCCTTCATGCCGTGGTGAGTTTCCATTGGTTGTTTGCGAGTTTCCGGATGTTTTCCCGGAAGAGTTTCCCGGTTTTCCGCCTAAGCGAGAGGTAGAGTTTTCCATTGATTTATTACCGGGTACTTTTCCTATTTCGATACCACCTTATCAGTTCGCGCCAGCCGAGTTGCGAGAGCTAAAATCTCAGTTGCAGGAGCTTTATGAGTTGGGTTTTATTCGTCCGAGTTCGTCACCTTGGGGTGCTCCAGCGTTGTTTGCTAAAAATAAAGACGGATCCTTGCGATTGTGTATAGATTACCGTAAATTGAATAGGGTGACCGTGAAGAACAAATACCCGATGCCGAGGATTGATGATTTGTTCGACCAGCTTCGTGGTTGGCATTCGAATTCTTTCGGGGTATTCTCGTTGGGGGTTGCGTTAATCTTCTAATCGTGTGCGCGAGTAAATTTCGAGGACGAAATTTTTATAAGAGGGGGAGTTTGTAACACTCCAAAAGTTTTATCGAATTCTTTTCGTCATTAATAAATCCATAAAATCAGGTTCGGTTGATTTTATTCTCGATCATTGGTAATCGTTGTGCCTCGTTCAATTCTTGAGTCGTTTGATCATTGGTTCGTTTGTTCGCTCGTTCGATGTGTGGTATCACTTTGGAAGGTCGTGTTGTAGCATTTGGATATCAAGGAAAGATAACCAACGTCGAGAAAGTGCTCGTGGATCCGTCGCAAGTCAGCCCAGAAAGATTCAGCCCATTCTGGGCCATTCAGGCACTGCCCGTCCGGACGGGGAGTGCTCTGCACCAGACGGCGGGATTTCCAGCATAGGGTTCGATTGGGTTTGGCTTGGTCCGGATGGAGATGGTCTTCGTCGAGAAGAATGGCTGGGCCCGTCCGGACGGGGATGGGCAATGTTCCGGACAGAGGGTTTTGCCGAGTTCATGGTTGCAGAAAAGTGCTTGGTCCGGACAGAGAAGGTCCCGTCCGGACGGGAAGGGGTCCGAATGCGCGTTTTGGTGCGTTAAATGAGGGACAATTGTGTCCTTTTGCCTCCAACCCAACCCCTTATACCCAAATTCGTGGGAGGACTCTCCCTCTCCCTCTCCCTCATTTGAACCCTATCCCTCTCTCTCTCTCAAGAACCCTAACCCTCCATTGTAGCTCTCTCGTCTCTCTTCAAATCGGGGGTCTAAACGAGCTCAAATCGAGTTTTGCGTAGGAGAAAGCTTGCTCTACGCGTCAAGAGAATTCCGGCAACGTGCATATCAAATCCGTTCATCGTCGTTCTTCGGTAAGTCGTTTTCTAAAGTTTGGATTCTTGATTCGTGCCTTTAGGAAACATTGATGTACTCATCGTTGTGATCGTTTTGACGTATGTAGGTTCGCGGGTCTCCGGCGGTGACTTTTCCGGCGACTTTCCGGCGAGGTGATTCCGGTGACGATCAATGTGGGTAACTCCTAACTCCTACTTAGTATGCTCGGGTGTGCGTATTTCCATTCTATGTTTCATTGTTTGTCTATCGTCAATTCATTGCGTAATCATATCATTCGTAATTCTATATGTTGACATAGAATGTGTAGTCGCGTGGTTGTCATTCGTGTGATGGGTGTCGGATTAGCATCGGGTAGTTGCGTTGGCATTGGAATGATATTGAGGTGGAGAGAAGGATTTATGTGTTAAGAATTGCCCTTAGAATGGTCTAGGTGTTACGTGTTCGATGAAATGCCCGAGTGGGTCTTGAGGTGGATATTGAGTACGTCGATTGTATAGATTGATAGCGATGAATGCTTAGTAACGTCTTTGATGTAATTGGGTCCTTGTGTTGTGTAATAATGCTAGTCATGGTTAAATTGGGATTTTTCCCCTTATTGTCAATTGTGGTGAAAGTTCTAGATAATTGGAATCGATCTTGGAAATCCGTTGGGTAAGTGTGTATTGTGAATTCCCCGGGCACTAGTGATGTTGTGGCGTAATGGTTATGAGTCCCCTTAGTGTGGTGACAATGGAAATTGGAAGTGTGTTGGGCCTTACCTTGAGGGGATTAAGGAATCACGGAAAGGTGAGAAGTGGATCATTTGACTTACTTCATAATGTACTCAATGAACGCAATGAACTTCCAATACGAGGGGTGGATCCTACGAGGACCACCCTTAGGCAATCTTCAATCATTCACTAAAACACAACAACGAACTAAGGAAGTGTAATGTGGATTTGACTTGGATGGTTTATGCCCAAGTCCGTTTGTGGTGTTAAGTGGGAGATGCACGTTCCCTTGAAGTCGTGGAATAACTAGATGTCATTGACGGGTGATGATCTAGGAAAAGATCCTTTGGCCATAGGTGGGAGATACGAAATCCCGAAAGTCTCGGAATATACCGGATATGCTGGCAGGCGGGATCTTGGGACAAATCTTAACACACGTAGTTTACTCGCCCTGATCTAGGGGAGATTAGAGACTCGCTTTGGAAGGAGTCGTCCTGGAAAGAATATTGGAATAAAATGATGACCTTGTGAGGATAATGTGGTTGTGCCCCTTGGGTGAGCCAAGGCGGAAAAATGATAAAAATGTGTACTTCCAATATTCAATATCAACTACAATCTTGTGAATCCAAAACGTGACAAATGAACATGGGAATGATGAGAGGACTTGACGTTGGGTTCCTTGAGAGCGATTGTAGGTGTCGGTCGCGTCTTGATAGTGGATTGGGTTGAGGGTATGTGTGATTGAGTATCGAGGTTTGTGTGTCCCTTAGTAGAGTTCCATTGTGATAGTGTTTATGTTGGAGACGTAGGTTGGTTTGGGTGACACTCTACTTGTTTGACTTTGGAGATACTCTTAGTCTCACGTTACTTGGGTGTGTGCGTGTGTTGTGCCTTCTCTTTGACTTTGCTTACCTTTACTTTGTGGCACATACGGTCGCATGCGCTCTTGCATGCTTTGTAGTCGTTAGTTGTTACCACACTGAGTCGTGTTTTGCTCAGACCCTCCTTTCTCTCTCTTTTCCAGGCTTGTACTGCAGGGTTTCTCTTGCAGGGGTGACTTGGAGCTTGTGCTGGCAGCTGGTTCCCTTTGGAGCTGCGGCCTCGGCTCTCTCTGTGTTTTTCACTTCTTTTTAGTTAGCAGGTTGTTGTCATGTTGTAGTTGTACTTCTCTTTACAGTTTGTAGCAAGTAGTTCAGTTGTACTTTCTTCTTGTACTCTTCAGTTTTGTATATTGTATCAAGGTTAATGTAATGAGAACTTCAACTGCGATGCTGCTGTATAGTAACTATTAACCCCGATGTTCGAATTTATTGTATTTCAAAAAAAAATATATTGCAAACGTTTTACTTAAAAATACGGGGCGTTACATACCTATTCTATGGTTTGGACTTATAAGTTAGATTTTCGCACTCACTCTCGGATTTTTGGGTAAGCTTGTAAGGGGATGTGATTGGTTTCTAGATTTTTATAAATGATAATGATCCATACTTGTGTCCCCATTTATAAATAAATTGTATTTCAAAAAAAATGACTTCAAAATCTGGGGCGTGACAACTGTGACCCTATGAATATTCTAGATAAGTACACTAGTAACAAACTAGAGGTTTCTCGTAAGATCACTCCCAATTGTCCTAGTGGTAAGGACTACACAATATATCCCATATATATAATCACCCAATTTGACCATTGGGACCCGATTGTACCATCTGTACATATGGTCCAAAAGTACTCCGTGTACTCTGGCAAGGCTATAGTAGCATGATCTAAAATCTCTTTGATTATTTATAAAATCTCTTCCTCTTTCTTATCTTTCTCATTCTCCTTTCTCTTTTCAAAAAAAAAACTCTTTCCATTAGTTTCTTTCTCAAAAACACATTCTCGTTCTCTTTACAATCTCGTTCTTTTTCCTTCCTAAAAAACCTCTCTCCTTGTTTATAAATTTCAATCCCTTAATGGAAAATACTCATTCTTTCTTCCTTTTAGAAAATTCATCCCCTTTTCCCTCAAAGCTCTTCCTTTTTATAATTAAAAAAATTCCTTTATGAAACTCTTTTTTTATAAATAACACTTTTCGCAAAACCCATTCTCTTTATTTTTCTTTAATTCTTTGCTCAAGAACCCTTTTAACAAAAACCCATTCCTTTTTCATAAAAACCCTTTTCTCACATAACCTTTTCTCTTTTATTTCCAAAACTCTGTGATCCGTATGTTTTCCTATTTTCCAAACACTTTCAAAACACATATTTTCTACTATAACAAAATTACATAACTACTCTAAATTATATAATTCTATACGTACTCACCTAACTAATGAAGTAGCCTGATGAACTTGTTTGTCCTTGCACAGTGCCACAGATAACGGTAGCTTCTCCACACCTAAAAATAAAAAAATATGGTTACAAGAATGCTAAACATCCAATCTCAGCTCTAATAATCATACATGCATTGTCACACCTGTTCCATGTAATTTCTTAAAATATTCTACTTGAAAAATAAATAAAAATAGAAGTATGGCATAATGAGGGTTAATTGAAGGCCTAAGTCCTAATTATGAGTTAAAAATGATAAGACAAGTTATGTAAGGGGGTCCTAATATAATTCGTGGTGAAAATATTGTAAATAGGAGTTCTAGTAAGGAACAATAGGGTCTTTTGACCCAAAATTTTGATTTTTTAGGGAATGGGGTTTCTTACCCTAGCCTTATTCTTGTGTATATCAAGTGTGGAGAGAGAGAGAGTGGGAGAGGAGAAAGAGGTTAGAGGTTCCTTGGAAGTTTTGCTTGAAAGAATCAATGAGGATCATCAAGGTAACATTCATCTCCTTTCTATATACTCATTCCATAGGTTTTGTAGGAAAAATTTAAGAATTTTGGGGGAAACTGTTCATATGAACTTTGAAAGAAAATCTAGATCTAGGTGATCTTTAGGTGTTTATAGGCTCCCAAATTCGAGTATGATTATCCTATGAGTTGGGGGAAGACTTTAGGGTGTAAGGGTTTTAAAGATTTGGAGTCTAGAATCGAGTTTGGAGGTTGAGGGAGAAGATGGGTTCGAGAGAAATCGCCAAACACCAGGTTCTAGTCGGGAGATACCGGTCCCCCATACCACGGGAGATCGGTACGCACAAGGTAGAAGGGTAGTGCAGAGGAAGGGTACCGGTCCCCATACCATGGGAGGCCAGTCCTCGACAGGCAATATAGTACCCCAATAGGGAGGGTATCGGTCCCCCATACCGCGGGAGACCGGTCCCTCTTGATTTTTTTGGCTATTTTTTAGGATGTTTCGGGAGGCTCAGGGGTTCGATTGTAGAGTCTTTAGGGGTGTTTTCCTAAGGGTTTTGAGTGTATAAAGAACTTTGGTGAGCTAAGATAACCGTAATCAACCTACATCTTTTAGTTTATAATTCAATTATATTATATTTGGTTCTAACTTAGATAAGTTGGAACAGGTGAGAAGCCGGGTTATTCAATGACACCTTTGTAGGCGTTTGTGGGCTCCATTCCTGATGAGTGTATAGATACCTTTTAATACATGTTCATTAACCCATGTGACTACGTGTATGGAAATGTGGTTTCTTACGTGCTTTACTTGTGACTATGTGCAGTCATGTTTACTTGCTTTACCTGTTGGACATACGTGCACACATGCCTTATTTGGATTATTTGAGCATTAGTTGTAAGATATTTGTTAACATATTTGGACTTATGTCAAGCACATTTAGTTGTTAACATGTTATGCTTGAAATGATATCCATGCTAGGGATGTTAGTGAAGCATATTGTCACACTCCAGAAATTTTTATTTCTTTTCCTCGTGAATTTCGAATATTTCATAAAATTTCCCCTTGTACTCCATTGGGTGTGTAACACCCCATGTTTTTAAGTAAAACGTTTCAAACAATATTTTTTTTGAAATACAATAAGCACGTACACTGGGGAGTTAATAGTTGTTAAATAAAAACATAACAGTTGAAGTTCTCATTACATTTATCTTGATACAATATGGAAAACTGAAAGAGTACATGGAAAGGAAAGTACAACTGCTACTGTACATTGTAAACTATAAAGAAAGTACAAAGGATACAAGGAGAACCAAGGCTACAGCTCCTAAGGGAACCAATTGCTGGCTCAATCTCCAAATCTCCCTGCAAGAGCAACCCTGCAACACAATCCTGGAAAAAGAGAAAGAAAGGAGGGCCTGAGCGAACCGCAGCTCAGTGAGGTAACAACTAACGACTACCAAGCATGACCGAGCGCATGCGAACCTAAGTACCGCAAAACCAAAGGAAAGTAAGTCAAAGGTAAGGTACAACACACACAAGCACACACACACCCAATCGATGTGAGACTAAGAGTATCTCCAAGGTCAAACAAGTAGAGTGTCACTCAAACCACAATTGACGTCCCCAACGTGAAAGTCACCACTAGAGAACTCTACTAAGGAATACAAGGACCTCGTCACTCAATCTCACCTACTCTCAATCCAAACCACAATCACAACACTATTAACACCCACAAGTCACTCACAATGAATCCAAACCTCTAGTCTCCTCATTTCCACATCATCCTCACATTCATCATTACGATTTAGGATTCACATGATTGCACTTGATATTGAATATTGACGTTTCACACTTATTTCATTTCCCACCTTGGACCACCCAAGGGGTAAAGTAGTTCTATTTCAAACTTCATCATTTTGTTCCAATATTCATTTCTGGCCTACTCTTGAATAAGCGAGTTGCCAATCTCCCCTAGACAAGGGCGAGTAGAACACATGTGTTAAGGTTTTTCAGGATCCCACCTGCCGACGTATCCAGACATTCCGAGACTTACGAAAACTCGTGTCTCCCACCTATGGCCAAAGGATCTTTTCCTATATCATCACCCGTCAATGACATCTAGTAATACCGCGACTTAAAGGGAACGCGTATCTCCCACTTAACACAATAACAGGACTTGGGCAAGAACCATCCAAGTCAATCCCACATCACACATCTGTATTCCATTAGTGAGTTTAGGCAAATGATTTACGGATTGGTTAAGGGTGATCCTCGTGGGATCCATCCCTCGTATTAGAAGTTCATTGCATTCATTAGGTACACTTCGTTGTAGATCAAATCACCCATTTCCATGATCCCACAATCCCCTCAAGATATTGTTCATCACCAATTCCCAACTTTCCATCGTCACAACACCAAGGGGGGTTTCGCACCAATCACACCACAACATTACGAGCACCCAAGGAAATCCACAACACTCACATACCCCAATACTTCCCACGACCAATCTCGAATGGATAGACGGTTCACCACCATTGACGACAAGGGGAAACTCCTCATTTCACCACCACTCACTCTCTAGCAATACTGTAAGGACCCAAGCAAGTAAATACGTTCCCAAGTAATTACTACTACGACTCGACACGGTCGACACACCCAAAATCCACCTCATGGCCCATTCGGGCAATTCATCGAACACTTGGCGCCTATACAATTCTAAGAGTGATCATCAACACACAAGTCGTTCTCTCCACCTCTACACCACTCCAAAATCAACACAATCACTCTAGGATAACCGACGCCAACCAATTGAAGGACAAGCGATACAACTATGCATAGGAAATTAACAATCGACGAAGCAATGAAACATAGAATGGAAATACGCACACCCATGCATACTAGGTAGGAGTTAGAAGTTTCCCACCGGAGCGTCGCTGGAAAAGTCGCCGGAGAGGTCGCCGAAAACGTCTACCATACCACCGCGATCCAAACCCATCACCATGAAGCTCTCGTCGCCACCTACAAGGCTCAACCATTAGCTAACAATGGAGGAGAGAAAATACATAAGTTAGGGCTTGAAGAGAGGGAGAGAGACTTACCGATCCACTACGATCTAAACCCGTCTACGTGTAGCCCTCGCCGTGCTCACCGACATTAATGAAGGACAAAACCCTTGGATCTTGATGGATGGGGGAGGATTGAAGAGAGAAGTGAGAGGGAGGGAGAGATTTAGGGTTAGAGTGAGAAGGGGGAGGACTAAAATGAGAGGGGAAGGGTTTTGGGCCGCACTTAAACATTAAAACATAACATTTCGCGCAACTCACTGTCGCGTTGTTTGGACAGGACCACCGTCGTCCGGACGAGGAACCCTGGCCGTCCGGACGAGACCCACCATGGTCCGGACGAGACCTCTTGAAGCTCAACACCAAACGCACTGCTCCCTCGTCCGAACAGGACCACCCCTGGTCCGGACAGGGATCCTGCTGAAGGGCCGAAACGCTGCCGAACCTCTCCCAAACCTTCCCAACGCAACCCCGGACATTTCTAAAATGTTCTAAACATCAAATACGCATCTTAAGGCCGCGTCGCGACCTTCCGCGAGGTCACCAACGAATACGGCGAACGAACAAATGATTTGCGAACCAAGCGAAACGCGTTGGTAAGCGACGAATGCGAAGATAGGATTTCCATTAAAATTAATTTAACGATTTATGGAAGACGAATGGAAATCATAAAATTTCCGGAGTGTGATAGGGTGAATCTCGAATTTGACGATATTCGGGTCTCCCCGAGATGTTCATTTGGGTCATGTGAGGTGTGGGGATGTTCGGAAATACATTTGGAAGTGTTTATTGAAGTTTGGATTGTAGCAAAGTATCCCGACGAGGGTATAACCTTGTTATTGGCCCATTCCGATCTAGAAATGTTTTTCAACTGAAATAACTTTCTTCAAGAAAGTTGTATATAATTTCATTATGAATCCAACGCAATTTGAATCATTCAAATCAGAGATCAGACAAATAAGTTATGGCCGAAATACTCCCGACTGTACTTGAGGTACCCACACCAGTGCTATATATCGAAATGAGGTTTTCTCCCCCCTTCTATATATCGATATCTAGCTCAGGCATCCTTCTTTTGAAGCTATATATCGATATATATCCCCTGTTAAAGCCAAGCTTGATGATATATCGATATGTGGTCCCATGGTTCCTCTCCCTTGATGATATATCGATATACACCAAGGGTGTATATCGATATGTAAATGCCACCGTTACCCCTTCTTTGATTGATGCCAATCTC
>NMUG010010202.1:0-11029 GCA_002855965.1 Monotropa hypopitys | reverse complement strand
CTCTTTTGTCAGCTTTGATCCACTTTCAACCTCTCCTGAATTACTCTAACCCCATTCGATACTATTTGCAATAATTCCGGTCCCAAAATTTGTCTTTCTCCAATCTCGCTCCAACGTGTTGGTGCCCGACACCTCCTACCATATAGAGCGTCAAATGGTGCAATCCCAATGCTACTTTGAAAACTATTACTATAAGCAAATTCTATCAACAGCGAATAGTCATCCCAACCTCCTCGAAAATCAAGCACACATGATCGCAACATATCCTAAAGTGTTTGAATAGTTCTCTCCGATTGTCCATCCGTTTGAGGAAGAAAAGTGGTACTAAACTTCAATGAAGTACCCAAGGCTTATTGTAAACTCACCCAAAGTCGCGAAGTAAATTTTGGATCTCGATCACTCACAATAGACACCGGTGCACCATATAATCGAATAATCTCTTCAATATAGATTCTTGCATAACGGTCCGTGTTGAAAGAAGTCCTCATTGGAAGAAAATGTGCTGACTTCGTCAACCGGTCCACAATCACCCAAATAGAATCATAACTGCCCTTAGACTTTGGCAATCCCACAACAAAATACATCGTCACGTGTTCCCACTTCCACTCGGGTATTGGTAAACTTTGAACTAGCCCTCCTAGTCTTTGATGTTCAATTTTTACCCTCTGACATGTAAGACATGTCAACTATCTCACGCTTCATCCCTCTCCACCAAAAGTTTTCTCGCAAGTCACGATACATTTTTGTTGCTCATAGATGCATAGAAAATCTAGAATTGTGCCACTCCTCTAAAATACTCTTTCTAAGCTTCATGTCCTCTAATACACACATTCGATTTCCAAACATTATCATGCCATCACCCCGTATAACAAACTCGAACTTCTCTCCAAATAATATTTGTTGACGAACATTCTCCAAAAATACATCATGCCCTTGTCTAATTTTAATTTGTTCTTCAAATAAAGGTTTCACCACAAGTGTTACTAAAAGAGCCCCTTCTTTCCCAATTGCCATATCAACTCCCAAACCTTTCATTTCATCAAAATTTTCAATTCGTGCACAAGTCAAACAACTCAAAGATCCCATCGATTTTCTGCTCAATGCATTCGCTACTACATTTGCCGTCCCCAGATGATAATGAATACTATAATCATAATCCTTGATTAATTCCAACCACCTACATTGCCTCAAGTTAAGATCTTTCTGAGTAAAAAGGTACTTCAAACTTTGGTGATCAGTAAAAATTTCGCACGTTACTCCGTACAAATAATGTCTCCAAAGTTTCAAAGCAAACACTACGGCTGCCAACTCTAAGTCATGGGTAGGATAATTCTTTTTATGATTTTTCAATTGTCTAGAAGCATAAGCAATTACTCTACCCCGCTACATCAAAACACATCCCAAACCACAAAGTCAAGCATCACTGTAAATCACCAAGTCCTCTGTCCCTTCCAGAAGCGTCAAAAACAGATGCAGTAACTAATTTATCTTTCAAGATCTGAAAACTAGACTCGCATTCATCCAACCATTCAAACTTCACCTCCTTTTTGGTTAATCTAGTCATAGGCAAGGCTATGGAAGAAAAACACTCAATGAATCTTCTATAGTATCCAGCCAAACCCAAGAAACTACGAATTTCAGTAACACTAGTAGGCCTCTCCGAATTCACCACTATTTCAATCTTTTTAGGATCCACAGAAATTCCCTCCTTAGAAATGACATGACTCCAAAATACCACTTGTTCTAACCAAAACTCACATTTACTAAACTTACAATAAAGTTGTTTCTCTCTCAACTTTTGCAACACCAACCTCATATATTATTCATGGTCTCCTTTACACCATGAATAGATCAAAATGTCATCAATGAAAATAATCACAAAGGAATCTAGATAAAGGAATCTAGACAAGTGGGCACGAAGCAGGGATACGATTCCCGACAACAACTTCTACGAAGTAAATAAATCACTATGCGCGAGACGAACAAAACACCACCACCAAGACAAAGCCGAAAGGATTACCCAAACACAAATCACCTTCTACAACCTTATGCCCAAATGAGAAGCAAACCCTACTCTCGTCTTCAAATCCCAAGCAAATGCACGATACCCCAATACATCGACCAAATCATTCCTTTCTTCCAAAACAAAGACTTCAAGTCAAATCCGCATCCCAACTCTACGTCACCAACCAAGGTCTCTACACTTCTATCTCTTAATCCAAACTCATTCACTCTCCACCTTAACATCAAATAAGGCAAGAACCCAAATGCTGCTCCTAGGAAGAACCACAAGACAGTCACACACGTGCTATCACTTCCAAAACATCAAGAGAGAACTAAAATCCTCAAACAACTTTCCCAGCTCATAACACAACTACAACAACAACAACTCATCGACAAACACCAAGGCACCTCAAAAGAAGGTCTAACACTTAATTCACACAACAAGCCCAACAACCAATTGAGACAATTTCAACACAAGGCTATTTCTCAAGTTGTTCCACAATCCAATTAACCAAACAACCCAATCACCGACACAACTGGCTAAACAAATACATAGGTGATCAAGTAACCACCTAACCATCAGTGGACCTACACAACTCAGTTCATCTCGTAATACTTCAAGTCACAACTTAGGGCTACCACAAGAACAAGATACCACACTTAAACTCTTTCGTCCTTCTCAATCAACCAAGAAGTACTGCAACCGCAAGGCAATAAGCTTAACACAAATCCTCAAAGAACCTCAAACCACAAGCCAAACTCAACTCTCGCATCAAGGAAGGGTAGAGCACTACCACCACTAACATCGATTACTTGGCACTAGCCCGCGAGGAGAACCTACTAATCCGAGGATACTTCACGTTCCAAGTGAGTCACACACAATCTCTGCTACTACAAGGCCTTACTACACAGAGACATCCTTACTTTCCAAAGAAGTCACAACCACTAGACCACCAAGTGCTAACACACCAAGAGCAACCACTAGTCGCAATACCACAAGTAAGGTCATTCCGAGATTCTACAACTTACACAAGGAATGAACGAGACAGGGAGATCAAATCAATCCGAAGAGCGAACATCCATCAACAACCAGGCTATCGACTAAGAAGCCAACCACGCAACTGAAATGGGAGTCAAAACTCAACCACCAGGAAACAGTCGGAGCCAACAGGGCAAACGACAAACTCCAGAGATCAATGTCCAGAAGAGAAATAGAATTTAAGGCTCACTCGCAAGAGCACTACCGTTTTCCAACCGCAAGGAACGATTATCCAAACATCAACGTCAAGAAGAACGACAATCTTCTACAAGGAATAATGCACGACGAGTTCATCCGGGATCACAAGAGATGATTAACCAATCACATGTGAAATTTTCATTCTCACTAGGAGAGCAAACGAGAATCCATCGACAAACCGTCACATGTCCAACATCCGCTGCAAGAGATATGCTCAAAAGCCACGACGACAATGACAAAGATTCGCTTCCTACGAAGGGATAGGCTCGATAAGCCATAAATACAACCACCAACGACCGATATCGAGGAACAGGAAGCCGAATCACCACAAGAGCCAACGAAGGAACTCATTCCCACTCTAAGAACTAGGAACTCGAAACAGTTCACCACGACAGGGTAGGTGACAACACTATCAACAAGAGGATGTAACAGGAACACACAAGTCCAACATGAACAAGATCCTATAACACATGCCAAAACAGGCCCGAGAGTCACCTCAACAAGGACATGATTTTATTCAAAATCCTAAAAGAACAACAACAAGACCAACTCGAAGGAGTAGACACCACGTATTTCCAAACCAATTTGTTAGTTTGAGTTATAAAAACTTGTTGTTTTAATGAGATCCATGCAATCCACATACATTTAATGCCAAGATACACATGCCATGCACCCTAAATGCAATTCCTCAGAGCTACACAAAAGAAACGGTGCGCTCATTGAGACTAAAAGTCTCACCCAAAGACCTAGGTAAGTCGGAACGAGCGCTCTGATACAAATTGTAACATCCCCAAAATTTGAGACATATTTTTTTTAGGAATGTTAAATGTAGGTAACGAGTATCCAAACAAAGGTAAAGAACTATCTATCACTCACACAATACCCATTACACTACTTATTACATCACATGCTCTGTTTGAAATGAAATACAAATAACTGATGCGAATAGGGTTTCACATCATAACCCTTTACAAGATGCATCAACTAAAAGAGAAAGGGCCAAAAGGGATTTTATATAATAATCCCGTACAACGCGGCCAACAGTAAAGAAAAGAAAGAACAACACTGAAAGTAAAGGCGACCTATCACTACAGTCCAGTCCAGCCTCAAGTCCTGCGAAGGATCTAATGGCTCCAAGTCCAAAGGGTAAATCCTACAAAAGTAGAGGGTCAGGCACGACCGCCTGGTAGAGATAATCCATCTCCAAATGTCTATACTATAGGGTGCACGTGAGTGATAGTGCAAAGAATGTAAATATGCAATGCTATGGATCTCATTAAAGTAAATCATTTCCTTTTCTTTTTAAATTCCACATTTGACTCGTCGTAAAGAAAAGTAGTAAAGCACCGTGTCTGACCAAGACCCAAAAGAGAAGTACCACGCGTCAAACATCTACCAAACCGTTGCCTAGACAAAGCCAAAGGGAAACGTGTCAAGTGTCGACTCACACTAAGTAAAGGACTCGTTTTCCGTTATACAAACGTATTACAATTCCCATTATTTTCCAAGTTCTACTTGTATTCCATTTCCGTGCCTTCTAATGGGAGCAAGGCAAGTATCAATCAATCAACCACAGAGTCTCAGCTAGTTTCGCATCAGGGCTCGTCAATCCCTTATCGTGTAGTTCCTGTTTTCCCTGGCTCACCAGGAAGGTCCAGTCAGACCTCCATTGCGCAATGTCATGTGTCACTCTAAACAGTGACCCAAGGTAAGCAACCCGATCTAGCTACTCAAACAGTATCCAATCCTCGTAAAGAGTCAACAGTTTCCTCGTAAAGAGTCACGTGTCACATTTTATCATTTTATTCAATCATTCCGTGTGACCTAGGGCAACAACCTCCTAGTCAACGTACCAACTCAAAATGTGACTTTCCTTTCCATCGTTTCCAAAACATTTCCGTTTATTCACAAAACGTTCCATTTCCAAAACATTTCCGTTTATTCACAAAACGTCCATTTCCAAAACATTTCCGTTTCTTTCCAAAAACGTGTCGATCGTTCACAAACCATTCCACTTAGTTTGATTTTCCACAAAATGTGTCAAAACACCATTTAACCCACAAACTATCCAGGAGTGTCTAAAACAAGCCAAAGATCGAGCTCGGAATCAAACAACCAACGTCCTAGGGAGAATGCAACAACCCTAGTCAAAACTCAACGCAACCATTTTAAGTGAACGACAACACCTTGATACAAATTTTACGAATATATACAAGACTTGACGGAATTTCATAAAAACGAACGAGAAGGAAGTAACACGCCAACAGTATTAATGAGAGGGATAGAAAACTCTATCTCAATTGGAGTTTCTGAAACAATCGCTGACACTGGATTTGTTAGAAATTTCGGCATGAACCTGCTCAAAATAGGAGAACCGCACTAAGGCGCCAACAACAACAAAGCAGGAATCGATCACCACACCTCCTACAACGTAAATTACCAATCCAGATTTACCGACAATTAAACGGGGAAGAGATATACCTGTCGACGCGACCACTAGCGGTGGTCGAAGCCTCAAACATCGCGCGCTACTGATTTCCGTCGCTCGCTTGGGCTAACACCTAGAATCCAACAAACCATCACTGATCGAACGACAAACAATTCACAACACTAAAAAGAGTGAAATAGAGGCTTACCCACTGATGCGACGCTTCAACTGTCGCGTGACACCGCTCGCTAGGCTGACACCTAAAATCCAGCAAACAATTTCAATCGACGACAAACGAACTAGAACACTGAATGAAGAGCAACCGAGACTTAACCACTGACGCGAAGTCTCGCGGTTGACTGAATCTCAATCCTTGCGCACCAACAAGGCCACACACTCAACCCCTGCACGCACAGTCACATACAACTAAACAGATGACCGCAAACATACAGTGACACATATACTAAGCTCGCGTATAGAAATCGAACGAATAGCATATACCTCGTACAGTTTTCGATACACCATTTGCCGTGAATCGCAAGATCGAGCCTAGGCCACCACGTCGCCACGCGCACACACACGTCGTAGCCGCACATCGCCAATCGCAATCGCGCACTGCCAGCCACAGCCGCGCCAACCGCCAACCGTAGCCACAGCCGTAGCTCTCATGCTCTGCTGCGCTGGCGAACCACCACCACTTGACCACCACTGTCGCGCTCCTCTGTGCCGGCCACCAGCGCCGCCGCGCGCTGGGGATGAGAGGGGAGGAAGAGATGAGCGTGAGGGGGAGAGGGGGAGGGAGATCGAGAGTGAGAGGGCTCGGTTTTGGAGAGGGCCGAGAGAGTGAGGGCTGCCGGAGGGAGGGGTGGCGCCGGAGTTGAGGGAGAGAGGGAAGAAGGTTGGAGGTGGGGTGTGAACGGGGTGCGGCGCTGGGGGAACCACTGAGGGTTTCATCGCGAGGAAGAAGGGGGGATTTCCCCCGTAACAATCTGATACACCATCTTTGTTTTTGATATTTATTTAATAAATTAACTTTAATTAAATTTAATAAATCTAAATAACTCGTAACGCTTTCGAATAACTCCCGGGACCCCAAACGAAACCCGAATTTCACCACAACAACTTGCCCGTGCTCAGAACACAAAACCCCACAACCCAAAACTTGCCTCACTCAGATAGGATCGGTAGAGTAAAATCTGAACCGTAAGGAACCAAACGGCATTAAAATTAAATCTCGAGAAAGATTTAATTAATTTTAATCATTATTATTTTTGAAACGAATGGAAAAATAGCTAAAATTTCCGGACTGTTACACCTAAAGAGTGAAGGGGGACCCGAATACTCACATATCGATATGCACTTTAGTACATATCGAAATACAACAAATCGATATGAAATCCCAGAGTATATATTTTGATATACACATGAGTGTATATCGAAATAGACAATGAGAGAAGAGGGATCATAGGATCACTATATTGAAATACACATGGTGTGTATTTCGATATACACACTCACTAGAGGGAACCAACAAAGGACCATTTTGATATACCCCCCACTGGTATATCGAAATATGATCGAAGAAAGGAGGAACAGAGGGTCATCATATTGAAATACACGTGAAGTGTATTTCGATATAGAATCTTACTACAAGAGACCAGAGGGTCATCATTTCGATATGCCACACTTATGCATATCGAAATACAAAGTTGCCTAGCCATTCCCACCACAGCATATCAAAATGATGATGGGGGTTGGGGCTTTATTATATATCGAAATGAAAGGATTTTTGAGAGGGATTCAATAATTGAATTGTGATTGCCAAACACTCGTGGAAATCACTCGATCGTCCATCAACACATCACATTTCCATACCGAGCATACCAAACTCCTCCCAACTCGCTCAATCAACTCAGGGAGACTCGGAAATCCATAAGATCGAATGGAAATTGATTTTTAATCAATCGAAAGGAAATATTAATTCAAAGGAATTTAAAGAAATATTCCTAAAAATAATTAAAGGTAATGGGAAATTATATTAATAAGTTTGTGAGCCATTACAATCTACACTACTTAAAACAATTTCGTCCTCAAAATTTACAAGATCAAACAAATGAAGATACAACTAGAAGGACCAAAAGAATACACTAGGAATCGAATAATTCCTGATATTGTTCTCGAATTTCACTTTCTCGTTCCCAAGTTGCTTCTTCGATATTATGATTCTTCCAAAAGACTTTGACGAGAGGAATAGTCTTTCCCCGTAAGACTTGCTCCCTATAATCCAAAATACGAATGGGTCGTTCCTCATAAGAAACATCGGCATCCAATGCAATAGATGACCAATCCAAGACATGAGAAGGATCGGGCTCATACTTACGGAGCATAGAGATATGGAATACATCATGAACGCTTGAGATTTGGTATGGCAAGGCTAGACGGTAGGCCACTTCTCCTACCCTTTTGATAACGTCAAAGGGTCCAATGAAACAGGGTGCTAGCTTGCCCCTTTTTCCAAAATGAGTGGTTCCACGACGAGGTGATACTTTCAAGAAAACGTGATCACCAACCTAAAAGATAAGGGACAACGACGATTATCCACATAACTCTTATTACGGTTTTGAACAGTCAACAAATGCTGGCAAATCAGCTTAAATTTCTCGGTGGTTTTCTCAACGTCTTCCATACCCATAGCTGCAACATCCCTGATATCAAACCAACAAAAAGGTGATCTACATGGCCTTCCATACAATGCTTCGAAAGGCGCCATCCCAATACTTGATTGATAGATATTGTTATAAGAGAATTCGACAAGTGGCAAATGGTCACCCCAATTGCCCTGATAATCTAATACGCAGACATGCAATATATCTTCCAAAGTTTAAATGATGCATTCTGACAATCCATCGATTTGAGAATGAAAAACCATACTAAAATGAAGTTCGATACCAAATGATTTTTACAAGCTCTTCCAAAAATGAGAAGTAAAACGAGGATCACGATCGGATACAATGTACAATGATTTCCCATACAAACGGATGATCTCACGAATATATAATCGGCTCAAAGAATCAATAGACTGAAAAATCCGAATGGGTAGAAAGTGCACTGATTTCATCAATCTATCAACAACAAGCCAAATAGCATCCTTACAATCTTGCAATCTAGGCAGACCAGAAATGAAGTCCATGGTGGCATGTTCCCACTTCTACTCCGAAATGGGCAAAGACTGAAGAGTACCCGCCGGATGCTGATGTTTGGCCTTAACTTGTTGGCAAACAAGACATCGCCTAACAAAATTTGCAACGTCATTCTTCATTCTGGACCACTAGAATTGTCGCTGCAAGTCATGGTACATCTTATTCCTTCCTGGATGGACTGTGAAAGGGGAATGGTGAAATTCATGAAGAATTTCCTATCGGTACGGCAAAGGAAAAAAAACTTTCCTTTATAACGGATGCTCATATCTTCAAACACTGCCCAATCTTGAGGCGATTCACGCTCAAGATATCTAGAATGCATGATTGCCGCCTCTTCATCACTGACTTGTGCTTCTAGAACTTTCTAAGACAATGAGGAATAAAAGTCATGTTGCACAAGATGACATTTTCTCAAACTTTGTCGACATAATGCACAAATTCTCTCAAGTCTTCCATGCACTTCCAATGACTAACCAAGTGATAGGACAATCGGCTTAACGCATCAGCAACCACATTTTTTTTAAAGGCAAAAAGAATGATATTAATAACTCAACTAGAATTTACAAAATTTGGGTTGAACACAAAGTCCAGCCCGATTACACATGACCTATTACAAACTGCCCCTATTTGCCCAACCCGACAATAATAGCCCAAAGGCTACCCAGATCAGTGAACCGCTTCTTCCGATTGGAGTGGATGGTAGCCTGGAGACCCTCTAACTGGAGCCAACTTCAAGGAACTCGGATCTATCGAAAACAATGGTTGCTAAGGAGTGATGGAGAAAATCACTCGATGGGTTCTTCAACCTGCACCTACGGTCCTACGGAATCCCTTCTTGAACCTCAATATGTGACACTCCCAAAGAAATTTCCACTGCCTTGATCAGCATCTTCAATACAGATAAAAGGGTGAATAAGCCCCGCAGATCTGCCACAAGGTAGTAACCCTTACTTGAGTTACCTTCGGATAAGATGTTTGAACTAAACAAATTTGCTTGAATTTGCAGGTCTGCCCCCGATCTTTAGAAGATTCAAACTACACGCTACTTGGTGACAACTCTGACTCTATAAGAGAGCCATAACACTGCTTAGATCTCAGATGAGGTCTTCTGCATAGGAAACCCCCGAACCTAAAGTGGCTTTCCCCCAAATTGTTACCAGTCGCTCTATGCACTGGCAAATTTGATCGAGATGATGTTTGTATTGTTAAAGATCTCATCATTTCTAGCCAACCATAGGGACTACATCACTGCTAGGAAGCATAAATTCTACATGATTTTTTTTTTTTTTTGAATGACACACCAATCCAGCACAAATAGCAAGATCTGATCTAGTAAGGCATTACCCAGGCTACACCCCACCAACTGAGCACATGGCACCAAGAATTCCAAGCCACCGTGCAATTTATGAACAAGTGATCTATAGCTTCCTCCATAACCCCGCATAGAGAGCATAGACTATTATGTTTTTCAACTGGAACAATATTTCTTCTTGCTAGGATATCCGATCCGAAGTTGGGAGTGCACATTGGACAGCTAGCCATAGGAAAAGTTGAATTTTTAGAGGTGCTTGCAATCTCCAAATGCTAGTGTTTGGTTGTCTATGGATGATTGATTTTTCACAAATTGAGAAATAGGCAATCTAAATCATATTCTCTAAAGAACACAATCATATGGTGATTTCAAATAAATTCCTGAGAATTTTAGAGTAAATCGAAATATGAATAGGGAAAATAGACTGAACTACCCAAGAGCAAACAATTCAAATCTAAGGTGTCAATCAAGCATAATAGAATCTGGTAAGTACCAGGTCATTTTCCTCGAGGGACTTGGTGGATTCAGAAATTATCTCAAAACAATGCTTACGTATGAAATCTAAAGAAGAGATGATGCGAATCCATTTGGTGTCCAGATTTCTGGACTATTTTTAGAGAACAATTGAGAAAACTAAATCAATGATAAAATCAATAAAGGAAAATATGATCTAATTCTCAAATCCTTGGTAATGTAATCACAACACTCTCACTCTCTAGAATTATCTCATAATCATTCACCTAACATTAGAATGATTATGAAAGATGAGCATGAATTTCAATCAACAACAGAAAATAGAATCAAGAGGTTGATCTGTGATTAACTCAACATTCCACTTAGGAATTAAT
>NMUG010010201.1:0-11028 GCA_002855965.1 Monotropa hypopitys | reverse complement strand
TTCATAACATTTAAGGCCAAGAACAAGACCATTAGGATCTTTCACAAACACTACACCACCCCTAACTATTCCCAAATCAAACCAATACAAAACCCTAGGTCAATAGAACCTTAGCAAAAACCTATAGGAATGAGAAACGAGGGGGAATAACGCCACACTCACACACATTCAAGGAGATAGATAGAGTTACCCACATATTTGCCGAAAGCTCGAAATCTCTAGGAAAGAGATCCTTTATGAGAGGACGATCCAAGCACACCACCATAAAGCTCTTGTGATGCTCTTCGACGTTAATGAAGGGCAAACCTTCAAACAACCATGGGAGAAAGGTCAAACAATGAGAGAGAGAGAGAAGAGAAAGAGAGAGAGAGAGAGATGAGAGATGAGAGAGAATTATGGGAGAGGCTGGAGGGGAGGAGTCCAAATTGAACTGAGCAGGGCTTTCTCTCTCACAAAATATATATATACTTGAGTTAAAGTGGACAAAAATGCCCCTAACTCATTCTCAAAAACTTTGCCCGAACCATGTATTTTGATATATGCCAGAGGCATATATCGAAATACACTCTCATCTGCTTAACCCCAAACATGTTGTATATCAATATGCACGAGCCCTGCATATCGATATACAAAGCTCTCGGATCATCTCCCATAGCATATGTATTTCGATATACAACCAGTGCATATCGAAATGCAAACCTTACTTCACAAACACACTAAGGATGCATATCGAAATGCAAAGAATGCTCATATCAAAATATGAGGTGCATATTAAAATATGCATAAAGGAAATTTGGACAGAGAACATGCTATATCAAAATACTGGCTGAAGAGGGGGGCATATCGAAATACAACCAGGTGCATATCGAAATATGCACCTCACTAGGATGCTCCCCTAAGGAAGCATATCGAAATGCATCCACAAATGGGGCAATCCCATTTCGATATGCTGACTGATAAGGGAAATAGGCATACTGTCCATTTTGATATATGGCCAAGGGAGAGGGAATAGGCAACAGTCTATATCGAAATGGAATGGGGGAGGATAATAAAATTAATAAGATTAACTAAACTTATAAATCGAGAAATAATTCCCAAAAATCAAATAAAATTCGAACTAAATTATATGATCCCCCAAATAATAAATTAATTTTTTTTCGGGGTGTGACATTGCTCCACTCACAAGTCCATGACCCTCTGCTCGGTGGGGCCTGGACATTGTTGGTCCATGGCCCAAAGTGCGGGGAGCTAAGAAGTACTTGCTGGTGGGGACTGATTACTTCACCAAGTGGATAGAGGCGGAACCATTGGCAAAGATTACAGAGCATAATACTGAGCAATTCATATGGAAGAATATTATCACTCATTTTGGAATCCTTTATACCATTGTGTCAGACAATGGCACGTAGTTCTAGGACAAGTTTAAGAAGTTTTGCTCAATGTACAAAATCAAGAATTTCTATTCCTCGGTCATCTATCCTCAAAGTAATGGCCAAACAAAGGCATCGAAAAAGACTGTGCTAGATGGGATCAAGAAGAGTTTGGTGAAAGCTAAAGGAAGGTGGACAGACGGTCTCACAATTTCAAGCGGTATCACCACTTCTGATCCATAGGCAAGTGAATATGGAGTCTCACCGGTAGCTTGTTTGGGAAATGACCAAGCCTTAGTCGTATAGATAAACTTAGCAAAAGAAAAATGGGAAAGGGCCATGGTCAAGCTGGTCTCTTAACAGAGCCAGTTGGCTAAGTTTCACAACCGAAAAGTCTTGTCCAGAGAATTCAAGGTGGAAGATCTAGTTCTCAGGAAAGTTTTTGGCAACACAAAGATTCTCACAGATAGAAAGCTAGAGCCAAACTGAGAAGGGCCATATAAAGTGATTGGCATGGCAGGGCAGGGAGCCTACAAACTTTAAGATCTTGATGGAGTCCAGATTCCCCACACGTAGAATGTATCGAATTTAAAGAAGTTTTATCAGTAAAAATTTATAATGTATCAATGTGTTCTAGACAAGCTTTAATGAATGAAGTTTTGCTCAAAATTAAAGTGTTTTTTTGTGCAAGTATGATGAAATGCCGGTTTGAAGCAAGTCATATATTTGAATGAGAAAGTCAAGTCCTGTTTAGCCTTCACTTCCTCATTGGGGGGCAATGGTCCTAAGCAGGGAATGCTTGGAATGGGTTGAGAAGGTCCGGGACTATTGCTCCCGAGCTAAGATCCTTGATGTAACATCCCAAGGCTCCTGAACTCAAAAATCAAGATTCTTAATTGATCTTAAACCAAAACTTAAAAAAGGGATGAAAGACTCAAGAGGGCCTAGGTTTAAAATGGGTGAATGGTCCCACGCTAGGAATGCAGGGAAATGGGTTGAGAAGGCCCATGACCATTGTCTCGAGCTTAATTCTTTCAGGGGATGATAAGTCCCAAAAATTTAAACTCAAAATTCTGTGTTAAGCATACGAGATCCTTTCCAAGGTCCTAAGGGATGAAAGTCTCACGAGGGCCTAGGTTTGAAATATGGGGAAACCCAGAAGGGTCTAGCTGATCCTCAGTCCATCGTTGCCCTTAGGAGATGGGAAATCCTAAAGCAACCCAGGATTGGAATGAGTGAGAAACTCAAAGGATTATGGCAATCATTGGCCAATGAAGCAATTAAGTTTGTTTAAGGCCTAAATAGGGAGGGAAACCCACATATCCGCGCTGCCAGTACTTGTAAGATTTTTAGAATAATCACAAATACACAGCATTGTGGCAAATGAAAGAATGTAAGACACGGTACAAGTAAGAAATAAAGCAAAAGCCATGTAACAAGTAAAGTAGATGCAAGAAGTATAAAGCAGTAGCTGAAGTATAAAGCAGTAGCATTCATCAGAAAAGAAAGTGGTTCATAGTTTACAAGAAAAGGCACAAGTTATAGTCACAACCATTCTCAGAAGATTAAAGGCAAGGATACCAGCAAGCTAGTTGCTGACATCGCTAGTTCAAAAGAAATTATTACAGTCCCATCAAAAAAAATTAAACAATCTCATTGGTCTTTGCTGCATCAATGATGAGATTTTCAGAAGATGGCTCTGTGGTAGCAGTCAAAACTGGTTTAAAGGAAGACATTGTTGTAGATGGAAGGACAACTTGAGTAGAGGTCTCGGCAGTAGTAGAAGTTGGTTGGATGGCAACTAAGTCTGTGGGAGGATCTGTAGAAGGTGGCATGGTCAATAGGGATGACAATTTCATCCAACCCGACCCTCCTCTCCCCGTTCCCCACCCCAAATGGATCGGTGTTTTGGAGTTTTATTTGGGGATCAGGTTGGATTTGGAAGTTATTTTAAAAATCATTCGGGGAACGGGTTGGATATAGATGTAGACCTGTCCCCGCTCTATACCCACCCCGCCCCGTTCCCCGCCCCGCCCGCCCTGCCCATTAATATAGAAGAATATATAATAAATATTATATATTTTTTAATAGTATATTTTACATAATACACAAATTAGTTTCCGTTTATTATGTAAAATATATTAGTTTCCCTTTACACACATTAGGGTTACGCACGACACTCTCTCATCTCTCATTCAACTTTGGCAGCGCCTCCACCCACCCACCCACTGCTCCTCTCTCTCCTCTCTATCATTCATCTCACGCCTCCGCACGCAGCAAGTCTTCCTCGCTACGATTCACCACTGTTCATTCCTCTCTCACGCGGCCTCTGTAATTGAAGGTAATTTAAATGGGTTTTGCTTTGTATATGATAGAATCACCATTGTTCTTCCTCGTCGCGATTCACCACTGTTATGTTGCTCGTCTTGTTATTTATTTTTCAGCACTCGTCGTCCAAAACCCAGTCATCGGCGACGACGTACTTCTAGTTGTTAATTTTTTTCATTTGTTTGGTCAGTTTATTTCGTCCCTCCTGGTTGTTGATTTTTTTCATTTATTTTGTGTTCATCGATCTCCTGCTACTACATGTGAAAAATGTTGATGATGTTGAATTTCAATCAAAAGTTGAGTTAAAGCCTTTCAAATTTAAAGGCATGTACAGCAGTATTCTATATGTGCTCAATAGTCCGGGTTCTGTCTGGACAGAATAATGTGTCTTAACACAGAAAGTTTCAAAGAGTTAACACAAAAGGAGAGGTTATCTCGTTGCTATCATTTAGAAGGTATTATACTATAACAAAAAATTTCATTTAAAAGTAATTGTTTTTGTGATTTGGATCCCCGAATCCCCGTTTGGATCTCTATTCCCCGTTTGGAGTGGGGATGGATGTCAACAACAAATCCCTGGTGGATATCGGGGAGGGAATGGAGGTGAGCTGAGGATGAGTGGATTGGAGGCGGGGATAGTGATATCCACCCCCGCTCCACCCCGTTGCCATCCCTATCGAGGAGACCAGCCCATGGGTCCCTAGCAGTGCGGGATCAATTTCTTCCTGCGCTGGGGACATAGGCTGGAATGATAAGAATACGGAGGGCAATGGAGTCACCACGCGAAGTGGAGAATTCATTTTTACCCCCATAAAGTCTAGTGCCAATCCCAATACTTGGAAAAAATTGAGTCCTATAGGCCAGGTAGTTGCTCAGTAAACTCCTTCACATATATTTCACCAGTCTCAGCAGACCCGACGGCATGCCCATCCTTCCACGCTTTCTTGTTCTCTTGAAGGTATCTCTCCTTCAACTCGACCACCTCTTTTCGAGCTTGCTCCAAGACAATGGAGCGTTGCTTGAACTTCTCAGCCACCGCCTTCATCTCTGCCTGGTGTCCTACACCTCTCCTTTTCTGCTCTTCCAATACATCAGCCTTGATTTTTTGCAGAAGCTCTTGTTGTTTGGTAAATTGATGGTTTGCCTCCAGCTCTATTTTCTTTATTTTGGCCTTGTGCGTCAGTACATCCGCAGCAAGCTGGATTGTCTTCTCGGTCAGCTTGACATTTTCTCATCCTTCTTGGCAATCTGTGCAATGTGGTTGTTGTTTATGTTTTGTTCATTCTCATACTAAACACTCAGCTCACTGAGTCATTTGTTCATCACAGTGGCACATTGCACAGCCTGGAAAATGAAGAGGAAATAGTAAGTAAAAGTATATCCGAATGTAAGGAAGTTAAAGTTGGAAAATACCTTGAAAGCACTGGCGCAGATAGAAGAGTATAAGTCTATGTTGTCCCGTTTATGTAACATCCCAATTTCCAAAACACAAAAAAATGAAATTTTTTAGACTTTTTATTTTTATTTTTGCTAAATAAAACCTCAAATAATATTTGCCGATACAAAATAAAAGAAACAAGAGTAACCTCAAAAAATAAAAAACCAACAGTGCCACAGATACTCATCAATTCCCAAACATAAGCATCAAGACGAAACAACTAAACTACTATAAAATCTCCAATACAAGTCTCTGAAACAAAAGACAATAAAAGTCTACCCAAAAGTACTAAGAAGAGTCTCAACACAAAGATCCTCCAAAAGACGGCCTCAACCAAACAATCCCATCCAAGCATCCGTATTACTCCAGCCTTGTAGTAGACCACTAATCCTGAGACCTATTTCCAAGCCAAAGACAAGGAAACAAAGTGTGAATATGATATTTTTAACTTCCAAAACTCAAGTAATTTCAGTGACAGAAACCACGAATATGAGCATCAATTACTTTCATTCCAAAATGCATCTCATTCATGATACTTTATATATACTGGCCGAAGCCCTTTTCAAAAAGATTTGAGCATCTCATGCCCTGAAAATAGATACTACTATAGGCAGTAGTTCGTACGCCCCGTGCACATTTTTGGGTACATCCCACGCACCCATTGGTCTTACGCAGTTTGCCAACAATTGGACTTACTCAGGTTGCCAATAACGCCACACGTCCCACGCAGGCAATTTATAATATATATACATGCATATCGTGCTTTCCATCTCAACTCATGCATTCTTATCTATGCATATCATTTCTCATCATGCAATCATATGCCTAATACAACAACAAATAACAGACAGCTTCTCGTGCAATAATAATAGTTAACCAAAAACAAACTTGCGAATGTACAATTAAAAATACCATAGCCTAACAATCACCAGCACCGCTGTTCAAACTTTCTCTTTGTCCTTGAATGAGGCCTCAATGCCTTCCTCGAGTGTCCCTGTCAAATCAAACTACAAATTTCAGTCCACATTGCAAATATAAGTTGGTAAGGAAATAGGAAATTATTAATTAAAACTTTAAATGCTTTAACGTACCAAAAATTATCCTTACATGACGTTATTTTAGACATTTTCAACTCCCAAGGACTTAACCAAAATTTTCGGACAGAACACAGCGCAACTGGTCGCCCTAGAACACGCAACTGGTCGCCCTAGGCAGACATACGCAAAACCAGTCGCCCTGGACCTCGCGACTGGTCGCGCCCCAACCGACTCTGGGCAGACTTAAGTGCAACCGGTCGCGCCATGAACCTCGACCGGTTCCCCTCCCCGCTGTTCCAAAATCTATAGAACGATATTTTTTCGACTAATATGTCCCTAACTTCGTCAAACTCGATTAATAAGCCTCAAAACCACAAAATCATCAATGCTAAAGTGCCTCTAACATCTAGGGTCTTAATATACATGATTGTGGCTCTTTTATAACCCTCAAGTACCCTCAAATTCCAGTAATCAACCCTTAACTTATAATTTTTCCCAAAAAAAACGAGATTAGTGATTAGGATTTAGATCTAGACCACATGCAAAGTGATATAAATACAAAAATTATATCATTAGATTCATACTAACCTCGAGAACAATGTTGTAGAAGACTTTTACTTCAAATCTCCACTCCAAAACCTTCAAAAGTTGAAATCTCTTCTAGCCACCTTTCTCTCTTCTCTCTCTAACTCTTAACCAAAATGTTAGGCATAATAAGATTAGGTTAATCATCTTAACCTAATACAGATTTTTAGGCTCATTTACTTCCTTACCCTTCCACTAAACCATGTATTTACCCTTGTGTCATTATTCATACTTATACTACACTTATCCTTTTAAAAGAATGTAAAATACATATTGATCCCACTAATAACTCTTTTTGACTCCCACAATTGAAATGAATTGCAATATTACTTATTTCCATCCTTGATAATATTTAAAATGTCTTATAATTTTATTAAATAAACGAAACGGGTATTACAGTTTATCTTTGAACTCCACATCCTTGGGCAGTATAATTGCCCGGGCTAGTCCCATGGCAATAGGCAACTCGTCCACTTGATCGGAGTTCCGGACACATGTTTCCCCGCCTTTATTCAGTACGGGGAGACAGAGGGTAGGGTCCACAAGGGTCCTCTCCCGGTGGAGCCTTTCAGTTCTTTTCCGTTTTGAAAGGGGATCTATTTCTGTCTCAGAGGGGGTGAGGGTATCTACATCTAGAGGAATTATCGCCACCAGAGGAAATGCGATTATTGGTTCAGTGGTTGAAGGCAGAGTAGTAGTAATCTGGGTAGATTTGGGTTTGAAAATGGGAAGTTTGGCGAGTGGTTGTGCAACTATGGTTGGCGGAATGCTGGTGCCGGTGGCAACAACAGATGCCAACATAGTAGTTGGTAGCACATCAGAAGAAGCAGTGGTGGCAGCATGTTGACCAAGAGGGGAGTGAATCCTGTTGCTGTCCACTTTATGGAAGATGGCGTCTAGATTAAAGTGACTCATATCGTCTTCTTGGTCATTAGGGCTAAGTCTTTGGTCAGGAGGGGAGTATGGCTAGAAGTACCAGTCTCTACTACAATGGCTTTGCCCTTGTCCACCTGGGTGCCTGGTACTCTGGTTAGGGTTCTGGTTGGTCGAGGTGGTCTCTAGGCTTCATGGTTAGGATTGATGGTTAAAACAGGTTGTCTTACCCCACAGTAGCCTCGATAGTGGGGGACGTAGTCTAGGAGGTTTGAGATGGATCTGTCCAAGGTAAATCCACGAGAATCTATATGATTCAAGGCACGCTTGACTTCAGTAGCCTTGTATTCCTCATTTTTCAAAGATTTTTTGTTGATCTTGGAAGTAGTTGCAGAAAGTCACAAGTTGGAATCAGCAGGAGGATTGTAAGAAATTTTGGAAAGCAGAGAAATGAAGTAAGAAGTGAAAGGGGAAGGAACTGACAGGGAGTTCTGTCATGGCAAGGGAGGGAGTAGTCCTGAGCTTCACCAGTGACATACTCCCAATTTCCAATAACAATGAGAAGATCATCATCATTACCCTTCTCGGTATCTAGGATGTTTAAGACTAACTTCCCCCTCTCAGTCCTAAACTTAAAGTATCAAACCCTTTGTCTGGTACAGTTTATGGTATAGTGGTACAAAATTTCATGAATGGTCATCTTAGACCCAGTAATGCGGTTTAGGGCCGCAACCCCCATCATGATTCGCACCATGTTGGTGGACATCTAGGTAGGGGTTAGGCCCATATAACTGCAGAACTTGCGAAAAAGAGGCTTGAAGGGAAAGCGGGTCCCAGCCTCAAAACATCAATGACTGGGATGACCAAGGTATTGTCATCTGCTTCCTCGACCTTATATATTCGGGGGGAAAGTTCGACAGAAATGTCATCCAGAATGTTAAAATACTCTCGGAATTGTTCCATTTTCTAGGAGTCATTTACTCTAGCCCTGAAAATCCCCATGGTCTGAAGAAAAGATGAGTGTGGAAGAAGAGAGAAAGAAGATTGGTATAGGATTTACTTATTGGCGCTGAAGGTGAATAAGTTCAAAGAAGTTGGGCCTGAAACTTGAAGTCGGTATTTGAATGGAGAGTTATGTTGGAGGGAATGTTCGAGAATGAAAGTTGTGATTTGGCAAAGTAACGGCACGACGCTCAGTGGTTTTTGAGTAAATCAAGAATTATGCCTCGATTTGTGCGAGATTAGTACAAAATGCAACAAAGGGGTTCCACTACATTTATTAAGATAATGATTACTGTCAATTACATGTGATTGGAGGTTATAGATTGGGTTATCTGTGATGACGTCGTTTCTGGAAGCCCGGGAATCTTTGCCTACTCTTACAGTACGACTGAAGCAATCAAAGCTGGGGACAATTGTGGTGGGGTAAATCTGGATTAGCCACGTGGCACGTGGATTCAGATATCCTGCATAGTTATCCAGTGCGGAAACCTCATCAGGTATGTTTATGTATATAGTATGACTTTACTGCCTATGTATGGCACTACGGGATAAGGTTAACTTGGCAGAGTTGACATCCAGGCAGTGCAGTATATGGGCAGCTCGATAATACAATCTGGATCGCCCCAGATTTACCCAGTACTATGTCCATAGGAAGTCCATATTGAGGATAAGGTTTAGCCTGCCATGGCTAGACATCCATATAACATGGGAGCCCTATTAAAGGACATACGAGATGGATCAAGGAGGATTTAGCCAAACGTGTATTTCCTGAACAATACCTGGACCAGAACTTGAGTGATAAAGCCCACCGTGGGCCCAATACCTATGTTGCACTTAGGATTACGTCAGGCCTAGTGGGCTAGACATCTTGGTAGTGCGGCATAGGTGTTAGGGGACCACGACTGGGGTCACAGTAAGGACTGATTAGCCAAGTATAAGTGTGGAAAGCATCCTCAGTGCGGGAGTGTGTTCAGCTTGGCAATAGCATGGGTGGAACGTACATGCATTGATTGATGAGTAAGGAGTTAACCAATGCACGTTCCAACTATTATTAGGCCGAGCAAGTCTAGTAGAAGTGCAAGAAGAAACCCAACAGGCGGGAGATGAATAGTCAAGTGGATTAATTAGATGGGAGATGAGAAGTCTCCTGTCTAGATTCATCCCCCTTCTTGATGAGAAGTCAAGAAGTTGGAACGACATATTAATGATAGAGAGAGGTATAAAAGAGAACAGTTACGCCCTTCAAAGGGGACAGACACTTCTGGTAATGAAACTCTGCCCAAATTTCCTCTCAACCTCATGTGTTCATTTCTTTTGATTAGAGTTAAGTTTCTCTCTTACCGAGACTAACTTAATCATCGAGAGACCTTCCAAGCCACTTGGCTACGGGGTCGTTGATTGGCACACAATATTGTAGTTTGTGTGTGCCAATCTAGCTCTCTTTAGTTAGTTTTATCCTTAGTTGTTTTCCATTTAGTTATGTTTTTGTACATATGCATTTAATCTTGTTTTGTAGTTTTTGGTGTTTTGTATAGGTTGTTTAGTATTTCTCGGATGAGTCCGGAAAGCCCTAAGACCAACCCGAGCCATTGATGAAGTCAAGAGCAATAGTGCATTGGTAAAATGGTCATATCTTTTGATGTAGAGCTCCGATAGCTAATTGTAATATGGCGTTGGAAAGCTATCGAGAAGATGCACATTTTGGTGAAAACTGAAAAGGAACCAGTCTCTTGAATATCGAGAGACCGGTCTCTCCATGATCAGTGAGCTTTGCTGGATGAAGGTACCAGTCTATCTATTTTTGGGAGACCGGTCTCTCCTGAAGAAAATCTGAAATTTTTATTCTTTAAGGGTAATTTGGTCCAGAACATATGGGGGGTATTTATACCTATTTGTAATTGAACCTAAGCACGTTTTTACTTTATTTTTGGATTGTATTAGGGTTTGAGGAGGAGGAAGCCTCCCTCTCTACCTCCTCTATCTTCTCTCTATGTTTACCTAGCTTCCATTGCTCTTATGAAGATTTCTTCTCTTTTAATGTTGATGGTATGACTCTCCTTTTGCTCTCTATGTAATTTATTGATTGATTTATGTTTATTACATTTCGTATTTCACTTTGTATGTTAATTTCTAGTATTGTTCCTTTGATTTCTAAGCTTGTATTTAGAGTTATGGAGGGGTAGCCTCTTTGGTGTGGTCATGGAGTGACTAACACTCCTTGACTTAGGGTAGTACCGGCTTCACCATATTATCAACGTGTATGTGAGTGGGTTGAGGTCTCTTATGCTCCTACGTTTGGTCTTGGCTTGGTGGTGTTAACACTTTGATTGTGTGAGGCAGTTATTGTGGTATATGCAATGCTTGATGCTATGTCCCGCCAAGTGCTCGATAAAAT
>NMUG010010200.1:0-11029 GCA_002855965.1 Monotropa hypopitys | reverse complement strand
GAAGAAATCTACATGGAGCAACCTGAAGGGTTCAAAGCTCTAGGCCAAGAAAGAAAAGTTTGTAAGCTAGTGAAATCACTATATGGCTTGAATCAAGCACCCAAGCAATGGCATGAGACATTTGACAATGCTATGATTGGTAGTGGTTTCAAAATCAACGAATGTGATAAGTGTGTGTATGTCAAAGACACCAAGGATGGCTATGTCATCTTATGCTTGTACGTTGATGATATGCTTATTGTCGGTAGTAGCGACAAGATTGTCAAAGCTACTAAAAACATGTTGAACTCAAAGTTTGACATGAAAGACATGGAACTTGCTGAAGTCATTTTAGGTGTCAAAATCACTTGGACACCGAACGGACTTGTCTTGTCACAATCTCACTATGTTGACAAGATACTTGAGAAGTTCAACAAGTCTGATACAACTATGGCTAGGACTCCAGTTGATTTGAGCCTCCATTTGTCTAAGAACACCGGTGAAGGTGTGTCTCAATTAGAGTACTCACGAGTCATTGGAAGCATCATGTCCTTGATGACATGTACAAGACCGAATTTAGCCTACTCTGTTAGCTGATTGAGCCGTTACACGAGTAATCCGGGAGTTAATCACTGGAAAGCCATTACTAGGGTATTTTATTACCTAAGGTACACCCAAGATTGGGGTCTACACTACACCACCTATGCAGCGGTACTTGAAGGGTACACTGATGCAAATTGGATTTCTGATACAAAAGATTCCAAATCTACTAGTGGTTATGTGTTTACACTAGGTGGTGCACCTGTTTCTTGGAAATCATCCAAACAGACTTGCATAGCAAGGTCTACAATGGAATCGGAGTTCATTGCTTTAGATAAAGCAACAGAGGAAGTAGAATGACTTTGCCAATTCTTTGAAGATATTCCAAGATGGCCTAAGCCTGTGCCTGCAATTTGCGTAAATTGCGATAGTCAATCAGCGATTGGCAGAGCACAAAGCAATATGTATAATGGAAAATCACGACATATTCGTCGTCGACATAATTCCATTAGGCAATTGCTCTCTTATGGTGTTGTCACTTTGGACTACGTAAAGTCAAAGGACAATATTGCGGATCCGCTAACCAAAGGGTTAACCAGAGAGCTTGTTGCTAAAGCATCGAGGGGAATGGGCTTAAAGCCTAATGCTAATAAAGATGTCTTGATAGAAACCCAACCTAATTGACTGGAGATCCCAAGATCTAGGTTCAAAGGGACAACTAAATCTTGTACATCTAGTGGTGTCACTGAGGAGTTTTCACTCATACTTGTTCCTATGATGCAAACAGTGATAAAACCAGATTAAGGTTGAACTATGCTCTTAATGACTCTTACGCATCGATATGCCAAGTAGATAGATACTTGAGTTAAGAGGTCACCTATGTGAGTATGAAGTGGGGCCGCTTCTTTGGAAATTTAGGTTCGCGAAATTCTCGAGAAAATACTTGCAGAACCAGGCGATGTGTTCAAGGCCAAACTGAACACAAACAGTGAGAATTAAGTTGTGTGTGGAAAGGTCCTGTATGTGGTCTATTGTCTCGGTTTACACAAACGGCAGAACAGTTCAAGACTATACGTTCACTAGTCAGCCAGTAATACCGATAGGCTTTCACAAGGGAAAGTTCAAAGTCAAAAGCTACCTATCCTATGCAGGACTGATCCGAAAGAACTCTCCCTCTCTTTCTTTCCGAGTCTTTTGGGGTCGATCATTTCTTTTGAAATTCATGGATATTCGGCCAATTTCATTCATGTGGGGGATTGTTGGAAAAAATTTTGGTTTTTACTAAAATTTTAATGGAATTTGATAAATATTTATGATATAAATATGTTATCTTTTTAGATGATTATTTGTGGGGATTAATAGTCCTATGTGAGGGCTTTAATACACAAAAGAATCATTAAATTCAATTAATTATTGAATGAGAAATTGACATTCAAAGTTGGGTATTTTCAATGGTGGGTGAGTATTAAAATACTCAATCCCACATTGGAAGTTGAAGTGTTGGAGGTTGGATATATTTATTATAGTGTGAGACTAAGGTTCACAACTAAGCCTAAGGGGAAAGTAAGGTGATGTACACATCATATATTTTCTCACACGCGCACACACGCGCGCGCGCGCGCCGCCGTCTGTCCGCCCGGCCTCCCGTGCTTGTGCCCGCACGCCCATGTTCCGTGTTCCGGGTCCGTGCCTCGTGGGTTCGTGGGTTCGTGGGAATGTGCCCCGTGCCACGGGCGTGCCTAATCTTTTTATAGAAAATCCAATTATGATAATTGGATTGGGCTTGGACTTATGTGTTGTGATTGGACTTGGCGCTGTAAGCTAACTGGGCTTGGAATCCTGCAGTATTATATTTCTAACTGCTGCATTAGCTGCAGCATTAGATACACCTAACTGCTGCAGACCCTTGGGCAGCCAAAGGTCTCCCCTATTGTTATATATGGCAGTCTAAATCCTACTTCAATCAATACGAATTCCTCCTGCTACAAACTCCTACTGCTACTCAAATACTTCTGTTCCGCCAACTGTTCGACAGAAAGTAAGTTCAACACAACACTAGTTCGTCCAGAAGTGAGCACTGGTGCTGCTACTTCGATCCCGACTGTATCCTGGGAGACATTAGCCCGCTGTTATCCCCTTGCACCTCCGGTGGGGCGGCTAAAAGTCTTAAGGAAACTGTGTGCAACCACAGGCCTCCGGTTCCTATGTTATTTCTGTTCTGATTTTACAAGCATTACTGTTCTGGTTTTATAAGTTTTCAATATCAGATTTGTTTTACAACAGGTTTTCCCTACAGATGGTAGCATTAAGCGAAGCGAGGGGTAACCAAAATTGACTTTAGAAGCGGTAGTTCGAAAGAGTTTAGGTCTTTTGTATGTCATGGAACACGATGTCTTGGATAGAGCTCATTGGAGAATGGATCTATGTAGCCGATCCCAATTTGATTCAGGCTTAAGACTTGGTTTGTGAGAACTTTGGATAGAATGGTATAAAGATTATCCACTAGATTGATAAGTCTGAGATCCTTAAACTCGATCTGCTTACTTTTCCATGGTAAGAATAATGAGAACAGTATTAACGCTATTCTTAAAAACTTTGAACTCCTAAAAAATGAAAAAAAGAATAACAGGTGGGAATCTACTTTCAGTTCTTGGCACAAAATGCTCCAATAGCATTGGAAGGATGAAGAGTAAAATCAGTTGGACCTGAGGAGTTATCTCTGTGTAACAAATCCTTGGGTAGAACTCACCCCCAAAAGCTAGCTATTGAGGGGAGGGTGCCCAAAGGTTTATTAACCCCACACTAGAATCCCATACTTCCAATGTGGGACAAGTCCCATACCTTGCATTGGGTCATAACACTCCGTTGCGATTTTTGAGAGCTTCTATTACGTCCTCGGAGAATGGTATAGCTCAAACCAGTCTCTGGTCTACCTAGAAATGGTACCAATGTCTACTACTCAACCCCTTTTAAAATAGTCTCCTCCAGACATCTAGCTCTGTATATGGCTTCTGATAAATATCACAATGCCTCCTATGATCCCTTCCTGCTTATTTTCCCCTCCCCCATCAGTGCTAATGCTCCCAATATCATTTGACCATCGCTGAGCAGTGGCCAACTTGTGAAATAATTTGGAGTTCAATCTCTTTCATCATATAAATCACCCTCCGCTTTTTTTTTTCATATGCCTGAGCCTTCCTCTTCTCCAACAACTTCTCAATTCTTTCTTTGGCCTCTAGCAACCTGTTGTCATCCAATTATCTGGTTACGTTTACATCTACTTTTCAAACCTCACTATTCCAAGTCTTGATATCCTAGCCTCTTAGCCGAACAAAACTTATGAACGTGATCCACAAAATAGATATCTTGGCACTGTGTGCCACACTTTCACCATATCCAGAAAACCAGGCTTCGTCAACCTTATACTCAGTATATTTCTCTATGTAAGCTAACCTATTATTTAGTTGATTTTAAGTCGGGAGATAGACTCTCAAATGATTTTTGTTGCAGGGGTGTTACTTGACGACCTACTTGTTGCTGAAGATCTGGCTGCTGCTGAGACGACCAGTGCAGCTTCCCATGCCGCTGCTGCAGCCGCTGCATCCAATGTGCATGAAGAAAGGTTACCCGGAAGGTACGGGTTTACTGATGGAACTGCCAGGCAATCAGTTCCTGAAGCAGTTCCAGATGGTGCAGTTGTGCTGGGAAATCCTGTTGCTCCTTCTATAAATGGTGATCTGTATACAGATATAAGCACTGAAAATGCGATGCTCCAGGGTTCAAGGTATGTTGGTGCCTGTAGTTCAATGTTGTTTTTAGTATGGAAGTGCTTCGGCTTTGAGTTCATTAGATGTTTTATTGAAGCTGGTCTTCTCTGCAGGAGACTGAGTAAGGGTGTTGAGTATTTGGTTGAGGCCTCAGCAGCAGAAGCTGAAGCTATTTGTGCCACATTGGCTGCCGCCAAAGCACGGCAAGTTAATGGAGAAGTTGAACTTCCGGACAGGGATCGTGGGGCTGAGGCTACCCCCAGTGGGAAACAGATATCTACCTTGATTAATCCTGATTCTGATTTGTCAAATAATTCAGCTCCAGCTGGAGTGCGGTTGCATCACAGAGCTGTCAGTATCAAGCGCTTGATTCCCATCTTGATATTTGTGCAAGTCCACTGTCATAGTATGTTAATCATCAGTACATGGATATATTTTTTAAGGTAAATTCTTCTATGCATTTACAGGTGCTTGTAGCTGCGGAGACTGGCGGAGCTTTAGGTGGCATGGTCAGACAGCTTTCAATTGATCAGTTTGAGAATGAAGGGCGGCGAGTCAGCTATGGAACCCCAGAAAATGCCACGGCTGCTAGGAAACTATTAGACCGGCAAATGTCTATTAACAGTGTTCCCAAAAAGGTGAATAGAGTGAGGTTTTCTGAATATGCGATAGTATTTATTTAAGGGAGCTCATTTTGATTCGTATCATTTGTGAAGGGAAAACATTACGCTAGACAAATCTTTTGGATTTGTTGAATTGTTTTGAACTCACGCACGTTTGTATTTTTGACACTTGCATAGCAGGTCTGAAATGCCTTGAAAATAATGACAAAGCAAGGAAGTCTTTTTACCTTGAAAAATAGAGAGTCCCTTCTAGAAAAGTGAACGAAAAAGAAAAACCTCTTTGCATTTCTTCTTCAGTTGAAGTTTATGCTGGCAGTGTATCTGATTAAGAAATATACTTTGTTTTGGCATACGCCAACATACAAAATTTTGCGCGGATCTGAATTTTTCTGGTTTTACATTTAATTTTCTTTGTAAATTATTTGTCTTGCAATGTTGTCCTTATCTACAACCACCATATGGGGTTACTATCTTGTTTGACCTGGCAATGGCTGCTATTGTCATCTGTGATTATATCTCACAATGGTAACTTGCCATTTATGTTTTATTGGCTGATGGTAATTTCAGGTGATAGCTCATCTTCTGAAGCCTCGTGGTTGGAAGCCTCCTGTCCGACGACAATTTTTCTTGGATTGCAATGAAATTGCAGATCTTTGTGATAGTGCCGATCGTCTATTCTCAAGTGAACCAAGCGTTCTACAGCTCAGGGCGCCTATCAAGATATTTGGTGATTTGCACGGGCAATTTGGGGATCTTATGCGACTATTTGATGAATATGGATCTCCTTCAACTGCTGGGGACATAGCGTGAGTGTGTTTTCTTATAAATGTCTTCATTTTTCTTACAATTTGGTTCATATTGTTTCGATGTCAAATTCATGCTTTAACGAAGAGTCCATCAGCACCTTTATCTTTTCCTTCTAAAACTTTGAACGTAAACCCTGGCTTCTGTAACTTACTGACCCACACATTACTACTATTCCTGGAGGATTGATATTTTTGGCCCAAGTATTTCTTTGTGGCCAAGGCTACAGAGTCCTGACCATTGCTGTTTATCGTCATGTTATGTTTTCTGTGCATTTCTGTGCAACATTTTTCTTGTCCAAGTATTGATATATGTGTCCATTTTCATGTTCACTAATCAAGTTATAAAGTGTAAATTTTTCTTAATTGCCAGCACTTTGTGCCCATATTTATCGCGACGCTGACCGTGTATATGGCCTTCAGATATATCGACTATCTCTTCCTAGGAGACTATGTTGACCGGGGCCAGCACAGCTTGGAAACAATTACGCTTCTGCTAGCTCTCAAGGTATGATACAATTACTTGTCCTGTCTTTTTCCCACAATTTAAATTATCTTCAAGTTCACATTCTTTACTGAACATGTTGGCTGCATTTCTGCAAAATTTGCTGAATTTTATAGGTGGAGTATCCCCACAACATACATTTAATTCGTGGAAATCATGAAGCTGCTGATATCAACGCCCTTTTTGGATTTCGAATTGAGTGTATTGAGCGCATGGTAGGTGGTTATGTTGAAAAGGTATAGTTTTCCCTTTTAGGCTGTACACTTATTAACTGCATGACATGCTGAATAGGGTGAGAGAGATGGAATCTGGGCGTGGCATCGGATAAACAGATTGTTCAATTGGCTCCCTTTGGCTGCTCAAATTGAGAAAAAAATTATCTGCATGCATGGTGGCATTGGAAGATCAATAAATCACGTTGAACAAATTGAGAATCTTCAGCGTCCCATTACAATGGAAGCAGGCTCTATAGTTCTCATGGACTTGTTGTGGTTAATGCGTGTCCCTACCTTTTCATGATTTTTGCATTTGGTTTGGTTGTCACTTGTCAGTTAACATTTGATTTATGATCGTTTCAGGTCTGATCCAACAGAAAATGACAGCGTGGAAGGATTACGACCAAATGCAAGAGGTCCTGGCTTGGTTACTTTTGGGGTGTGTATTCTGTTGCATTTTGTCTCCTTCCACATATTTTTGCAGATACTTTTTCATTCCACAAGTTTTTGCGTATATCTGATTGTGTTTTCTGGATCAGCCTGACCGCGTGATGGAATTCTGTAACAACAATGATCTTCAATTGATCGTACGTGCACATGAATGCGTTATGGATGGTTTTGAGCGCTTTGCCCAGGGGCATTTAATTACTCTGTTCTCAGCTACCAATTACTGCGGTATGTTCCTTTGTCGTAACCTTTCTAACAAAGCTTCTGAGCATAACTGGTGATTTGTTTTGTCTAAACACAGTTCCGGTTTTTGTAGGTACTGCAAATAATGCAGGTGCAATCTTAGTTTTGGGTAGAGATCTTGTAGTAGTTCCAAAACTCATCCATCCATTGCCACCAGCAATCTCGTCACCTGAAACCTCTCCTGAACGCCATATAGAGGATACATGGATGCAGGTGCTTATAATATTGACTTTATTTTTTTCTTACTCACGCCCTGCTTGACTGGACGCTTCCATAGGCACAGTAATCCTAGTGCATTAACGCCACATCCCCGAGGTATTCTACATCTCGTGTTTTGTGGGATATCACGTCCAACAGATATTTAATCATAGTTGCAAAAATTCCAACAAAACACACGTGGGTCGAATTCCATGCTTTGATCTTAACAAATGGGGCATGGAGTCTTTTATCGGTATATCACTAGAATTGACGATGTATTGTTCTTTTACAATGTTAGGAACTTAATGCAAATAGGCCAGCAACACCAACCCGAGGTCGTCCTCAAGTTGCTAATGATCGGGGTTCTCTTGCTTGGATATAGTAAATCCGTCCGCATTCTGTATTTGTGCTCATTCTTCACTCATGCCATCACCTGAGATTTCCGGTGTAGTGCATAGATCATACGAGGCTACATGGAGGAATTTGTGGAGATGCAAAGGAATTTGGTATTCTTGGCATAGTTTTTAGGCCTTCTGAAAAAACATTATCTGAAGGAATGAGATCAAAAACCAAGTTCGCTGTCAGACTTGTTCATTCATTCACTCTGGAAAAAGCAGTTTGGGGTCCTCCAATAGTTGCCCTTTGTTTGTATATTGTGCCACAGGGAGGTAGAATTACTTTCTTGGTTCGTTTCTCGCTGCATGATTAGTGTTGCTTTAGGTTGTATTAGTTTTGCTCCTTAATTTATTGAAAGTACACGAGGTCCCCATATATGTTTTGTGAGATATATAATGCTGAATCTTTTTGAACATTCATGTATCATAGAGGGGTTGTTTTATGTAATTAGGGTTTTTACTTTGTGCAATGTATCTTTTGTGTGAAGGTAAAAGCATTGGGGATGGCATAATATTGAGGAGGTCTCTCTCTCTCTCTCTCTAATACACACACACACCACTCCTGTTCCGGCACCCAGGTTATTTGATGCTCCATCAATATAGAGCTTCCATCCAGAATCGAGACCAGTAAATGGTGCTGCTCCGGGGTAATAGTGATTGTTCCAGAGTAAATTCAAATCTTTGTGGCATGGGTGAACTATGCAACAAAATTTGCGAGTACCTGAGATTTGATAGCGGTCTGGGGCTGGTACCATATGTTAAAGTTAGCTAACTCCACAGCCCATTTGGAGATGAGGTTGGACAAATCTGCCTTCTCGAGTACCAACTTTAGGGGGTGTTCCATCAGGACCGTGATAGTGTGGGCCTGGAAGTAGGGCAACATTTTTCTTGATGCTGAGACAAGTGCCAGAGCTAATTTTTCTAGGAGCAGGTATCGCATTTTAGCGTCCAACAGGGTTTTGCTAGAATAGTACACTGAAACATGGTTCTGTCCCTCATGCCGTACCAAGACCAAATTAACTGAGTGTTGTGAGACAGTCAAGTATAAGAATAATTTCTCGTACTCCCGTGGTGCGTTAAACATAGGTGCCTCGGTTAGATATTGCTTCAGTTTGGCCAAAGCTTGGCATGACCTTTTGGTCCATTGGAAATTTTGCCTTCTCGATTATTTAATGAGATCAAAGAAAGGCCGACACTTATCTGACGACCGACTGATCAACCGGTTCAAAGATGATGCCATCCCGATAAGCTTTTGCACTTCCTTGATGGTACGGGGATCCTGGAGATCCCGGATCATTGTGGTCTGGTTTGTATCTGCCTCAATCCCGCTTTTAGTGACTAAGTGCCTCAGGAACTGTCCTGATCCAATCCCGAAGGCACACTTCTCTGCTTTGAGCTTGAGCCAGTGCTCCTTTAGCACATCTGTAGTGGTCAGATCTGGGCTTCGAGGAACCGGTCCTGTCACTATGCATTGAATCCACTCTTGGGCCCTAAGGGACCTCCGGCACCCCGACCCGTCAGAACCATGGACCTTCGGCAGTTACCATTTGGCACAAATACCACTTACAACCCAAAAGAAGCTTTCTGGGGCTTGTCGGCCGAACTGGTGCCGACCTCCGGCTACCACTCCGGTCGGCAGAGCATTAACATTATCCTCGTAGTGAAGTCGCAGCTTCGGACCGACTGGTTCACTAGCGGAGGGTCCCTCCTCCGGCAATGCCCCACTGCGGCCGTCTCAAACGTCTTCTCGAGGGTCCCTCGTCCGTACAACCGACCCGGTCCACAAAAAACACTGACCCATTTGGCCTACCACGTGCAACATTCGGGCCCAGGGTCGTACGAGGGAGCCCACGACGCGTGGCACACGCGCCAATCTTGAGCCACAAGCCAACCTTCCCCTATAAATACCCCTTAAGGGGTACTGTTCATGAGATCTGATCTCCGACCGCTACCGTCCGGCCTCAACTTGCTTCTTTTTGTCTTTCCTCATAGAAAAAGACTAACTTAAGCATCGGAGGCCCCATTTGTCACGCTCCATCCCTGATAACTTATAAAGACAGTTATTAAGGGACGGGCACGTGGCAAAACATCTACTAACTCACACTACTACACGACAAACTGAAATAAAATACTTCATTGATCTGGTTATAAATCTCAGATGATACGGCTTAAATAAATAAAAACACTGGGCTCTTGGCCGATACAACTTATCTCAACTGCTACTACAACAACTTTGAAAAATAACATGGCTCAAGGTCAAACAACTTTACTACAACAGACTCAAAGCTGAGAGCTAAACAATCTCTCAAAAGTAAAGAGATAAATAAAAGATTCAAACTCGACTGCAGTTGGACTGGACTGAACTGTGGACTCTAGCACGAATACCTAAAAAGAAAAGTACAAGCGTGCATCAGCGACGACGGCTGGTGAATATGTATAGAAATGCATAATAAAGATAAAATAAATATCTGAGTATTACCATTTCCAAAATATGCCTTTTATCTCAAAACTCATCTTTTACTCAACCATTTCAAAAATACTTTTATAATAAACTCAACACTTTAAAGATATTTCATATTCCCCTTTCAATATTCTATTTTCAAAACTCTTAAATTTCAACGCATACCAAAATCCCATTTCTCATATTAAATTTCCAATTTCAACTATTATCTTTCATGTTTCTTCATAAACTTATTTCAAGTGATTCATATTTGAGATATTTCTCAGCACAAACCATAACCCATCTCAATAACTATAATAGCCAATGGTCATTCAATTCCGCTGACCAGTGTTATGACAGATCTGTAACCTCGTATATTATTCCCGATAGGTACAGGGGATATGATTCAAGGGCCACTCATAGTATGTCATAGTGGTAGGGAACAACAATCGCTACTACATTTGTCTTGGAGCTAGGCATAACGTCTCTACATTTGCCTTGGGACTAGGCACACCCATACATTAGCCTTGGGGCTAGGCTACATGGCTATGATAGCAATATCAATATTTATGAACATTTTCTTTAACTCTTTCCAAGACTCTTTCATTTTTTCACACTTTCTTTTAAAACCAACTCTTCTTTGAAAACATACATTTATTTCTATAACAAATCATATTTCTTTCCAAAGTATTTTCATCACTTACCAAAATATTTTATATCTCAATAACTCCATCTTTTCAAATCTGTCAACATTTGTTTAATAACAACATTATCCCAAAATCTCTTTATATTTTAAAATCATCCTCTTTCAATAATTAATTATTTAACACAACATGAATTTCTCAAGCATTTCTTGTAAATCTTCTTCCTTTCC
>NMUG010010199.1:0-11030 GCA_002855965.1 Monotropa hypopitys | reverse complement strand
ACAATTGATTTTGATTTTTGATTTTGAATGAAAGCTTTGAATGAAAAAGTTGATTTTCATGTTTGATTTTTTATTTTGGGTTTAAATTCTAAGAAAGGATAATAAGTAATTCAGCACGTTGAACTTACAAATTATTCCTTTGATCCAATGTCAATTTGCTAATATCTTCGTAATATTGACTCGAATCATAGAATTCAAAGGTTTTTGATTATTTTTGACTTAAATTTCATAAAAAGGATAATAAGTAATTCAGCACGTTGAATTTACAAATTATTCTTTTGATCCAAAGTCAACTGGATAATATCTTTGCAATTGACCCGAATCATTGGAATTTAAGGATTTTGATTATATTTGATTTTTTTTGTTGATTTTGTTATTTCATGTTTTTGGTTGATTTTAAATCCCTCAAAGAATAACAAGTAATTCGCCAACTTGAATCACAAGTTATCTCTTTCATTCGAACCGATCGATTACTTGATTCGCCGCCGGTCCAAACTAAAAGGGGTAAATTGTTTATTTGATTTGAAAAGAAATAAAGGTGACGAACAAGCAAATGCGAGGGGTCGTGCTGGCATAGCCGAGCTGAACGATACCACCTGTAATGATAAACGCAATATAAACATCGATGTGGGGTCGTGTTGGACATGGTCAGGCTGATCTATACCACCACCCGAAACGCACGCAACAAACGAAAGAAAGATATATAAAAGAGGGGTCGCGCTGGCGAGGCCAGACTGATCGATACCGCCTCTAACATGAACGCTAAAAAAACGAGGGGTTGTGCTGGTGAGGCCAGGCTGACCGATACCGCCTCTGAAAAATGCACGCCATATAAAAAAATGAGGGGCCGTACCGGCATAGCCAGGCTGTTCGATACCGCCTCAGAGAAACGCAATGCTTATAAAAAGATAAAACGAGGGGTCGTGCTGGCATAGCCAGTCTGTTCGATACCGCCTCAGAAAACGCACACAATGAACATCAAATTTGTTGATTTTTGATAATGAAAGGTTGATTTCCCGGTTGTCAAGATGCAATCGAACAACCGGTTGGCAAAACCATACTCGGGACTGTGCTATCGCAAAACGACGCGTTGAGAAATCAGCTTTTCATTATGTCACGGAAAATAAACCACAGAAGATATCCGTGATTTATTTTCTACGCGAATATATTACTGAATGAATCACATTATGACAATAAAAAGGAATTAAAAAATATATTTTATACCTTATCGTTAATTACAGTTGGGAGAATCAGTTCGCCGATAATATCCGTTCGATTATAATATGTTATAGTATCCGGGTGTAAAACCCCTACTATACCGAACTATAATCCGGGAGTTGATACCGGGACTTTCCTAGAAAAATAAGATTCTGAAAATAAAAGGGAGAGCGAGCCGGAAATTTATCGATTAAATTTCGGCAGCGCTTCCGCTACAACGGGTGTTTTGGCGTTTTTCGAAAGTGTGGATTTTCGAGGTTGGATTGATTTTTGGGAGAACTTAGGTCTCGGGATTGAATGGTTGCTGATTTGGGGCTGTTTTAGGCTCTGAAAATTAGTTGGTGATGTCGAGGTTCGAACCGGGTTTGAATGTAACGAGGCTCGGGGGAATTATGACTTGAATTTGGAGGGATTTGGAGGATATTTGGACTTCTGTCCGAAGGATTTGCAGTGGGAGAGTTCCAACACTCGCCTGGGATGTCCTTCCTCTCTTCCCAATGGCCTGAGAGGCCATTTCTTAAATAGGCCCATGTCGCACCTATAGGTGCGACATGCATCGAGGCCAGATTTGGCCGTTTGCTAGAGCAGTTGTATGATTTCGGGGAGAGGTTGGGATGTCTTTGGCTCCTTTCTCTTGCACCCTTTCCATCCGAATTATACATGTACAAAATGTATATATACTTTTGCAAAAAGTATATTACTTTTGTCATTTTGTCGCCGAAAATTTCGATCGCGATACGCTATGCGCTGAGCTGCCGGGGGATGATCCGGGTGACCGATTCGTCGCTGAATACAGTCGTTGAACTCGCCTTGTTGAGTAGATCATGAGAAAATTTTCACTTTGCGTTGAATGTAATTCGGTAGAAAAAATTGATTCCCGGGGCCGTTATTCTGAACGTTCGCCTCCTGATCCGCTACTTTTCTTTTGAAAATGATTTCGCAGTCGCAGCTTTCCCACAGTAAATGTTTGTCTTTTCACTGAGAAGCTATAAAAAAATGTGCCGCATCATTCTGATGTCGACTCGCTCCGTTACGCTGGTCTGAACAAAATAGCTCTCACAGGCTACTAAATCTTGAGTTTTCAAACTCTGTCTCAATTTGGGATGCCATTGTCTCGGTAATGCAGTTACCGACGCGCTGGTATTGAGATTGGAATTTTCGGACCTTCGAGCGTAATTCTGCCCGTACCGGCTTTGAATTGCATATTCGGATGCTGATTTTTGCTGTTCGGACTCCATTTTTTTTCAGACTGTCCATGCGCTTCGCAGTTATTCTTCGGATAATTCCATGTTCTTGAACTTCAGGCATGTCTTCAAATCTTGAGGTCTGTCGCTCGTCTTTCAATATCTGTTCGGCTAATTTGGACCATCCGGACAATGGATAATTGCAATTTGATCATTCCGAGCTTTGATTTCTGATATTCGGCGGCAGGTCAAAATGGGGTATCAACAGGTGCGCCTTCTTCTCTTTTACCTCCTGGGAGCTGTACATGGGAGATCACTGCTGGCATCAGGTGACTGGCGAAGTTCGCATTCCGGACAGTCTCTCTGTTCCTACCTTTGGGCGTGCACTTTCTACCGCTCTTGGCTTTGTTGACATTCGCAGCTGGATGCTCATGGGAGACTACACTTCATGGTTCGGTCATATTTCCATTGGCCGATTCACCACTACAGTCCCTATTCGTGGAGGACAGTCTATTGGAGCTGAGCAGGAGCGTTTCTTCCAGGATCTGGATGGTTTCCGAGATGTGGTTTCTGGCCAGTAGTATCGCGATCTGCAGGCTCAGATGGATTTGCAGCGACAGTAGTTTCAGGACTTTCAGCGTTGGGCGCAGTGGAGCGGATCAGGTTCAGGGACTTTGCCTCATCGGCTGCCACATGATCAGGTTGAATATTTTTATTTGCTTTTTTCCTTTTTACTGTTTTCTTTTCGCTTTGACATTTCTTTCTGTTGTGCTAATGATTTTTCTGTTTCTTGACAGGGTGCACCAGATCCTCCTCGCAGTTCAGTGGACAGGCGGCAGAGATCTCAATCTAGCAGGAGCCGCAGCAGGAATATCTGATACCTGCAGATTATCAGCACTTTTTTCTCTTTTTTTCTTTTGTTGTACCAGTCATGATGTATTCGTATAGACAGAATCTTTTTTTTCAATATTATCTTCATGTTAATATATATGTGTGCTTTTTTTTGTCTCGCCTATCTTTCTTTTTCTCCTTTTGCATATTCTGTTTGCAGTGAAAAATAAAAAGGATACTGATGTTCGCATATGTGCCATATAGGATGGTTTTATCTATGGTTTTTCTTGCGTTGCTCTTGACGTGGTGGACTTCCTTCACCTCGGCAGAGCGAATTCAGTTTGAGCAGGTCTTTGGAGGACTTGCTGTTTTGCTCACTGTTGTGGTGGCCCAGGATTTCCTGGAAGCCGTCATTCGCTAATGGATTCCTTCGCTGAGCCTGTTCTGCTTTGGGCTTCATGAGTTGACTCCTACCATTGAGGAATACCATTTTATGCTAAGGATGAGACCTTCTTTGGATATTCTGGCCCGCATTTGTTCCGGTAGAAAAGTTGAGACTACCTTTGCCACACTGACAGGTTTGAGGAGATCTTCTCTGGTTATTGAGGAAATTGATGGCATATTGGTTATTCGCCCCGATTTTATATGGGGTCTATTTAGAGATTGTTCTTGCTACAATCCCAAGGGGTCTGATTTTTCTCGCCTGACAAATGATGTAGCTGGTTCCCGTTGGCGCCTCCAGGCTTTCGCATTTGTATTACTTGCCAGTTTTTTCTTTCCTCGCAGCGATGGGCTGCTTGATTTGCGCGTGGCCTTTTATGTTGACACTGTTGTCAATGGCCAATCTATCATCCCGTCTATTTTGGCGGAGACCTTTCGCGGCTTGACCCTGTACCAGTTCATGCATGACCCACAATTTTGTTGCGGCTTGGAAATGCTTTATGTTTGGCTGGTGGCGCATATCTTTGGTGCCCGCTCCTCCCATCCGAGGTGGTTTTGGGACATCCCTCTTCAGCTCTTGGTTTCTCGATAGTATCATTTGTGTACAGTGCCTCGGAGTCTGGATTCCAGAGTTCGATCTTTGGAGAGTATTACCCCTGATACTATTGTTTGGAACATTGGGGTATTCAGCGCTCTTGATTACACAGTTACTGTTCATGGTCTGGGATTAGCTTTTCTTCCCTTGGTATGTCTTCGAGGCGTTGTGCATTACTTTGGCTGTCGAGTGATACGACAGTTTGGACTGAGACAGGATATTTTTCCATCATCATTGCTTCCTGGGAATGATGAATATTACTTTTATTTTTCTGGAGATTTTGCTCATCCTCGTGTATCAGAGGACTGTGCATTTTGGCATCACCGTGTGTGGATTTCGTCTTTGCAGACTCAAGATGCCACAGGCATGTCATATGCATATTGGGATTGGCTATCAGCTAAGATTTTATCAGAAGCGGATTTTTCTCTACTTTTTTCGGTCTGCCTAGATCCTGTTTCTTTGCCGGAACAAACGTCGCGTTTGGCCGAGTGGATTGCTGAATATACCCTTCAGACGACAAGTTCTTGAATTCAGACTGCTCAGTTTTGTCGGGAACGAGATGAGGCTCTTGGTTGCGTCGCATCTGCCAAGAATGAACTAGATATGCTTCGCCTTGAGTTAGATCAATTGAAGCAGCAGCTTTCTTCTGCCAAAACCACAATGGGCGCTCTTCAGGTAGCTCAGGATTACGCTCGCAGCTCTTCCAGTTCTACCTCTACTGTAGCTAGATTGGAAGGGTTATTGAGACAATGTTTGCGCGATCATGAGATGGATCGCTTTGAGATAATTCGCCTAGGGAATGAGCTTGCTTATTTTGATCGTGTTCGGGTTGAGACTCAAAACCATGTTGACGAGCTTATTTTGCAAAGGATTTGTCTCGAAGAAAAACTAGAAACACTGGGTTCCTCGCATCAAGACCAAGTGGCTAAGATTGAAGAAATGGGAGGGCTTTTGGAAAAAGCCTATCAGGAGTTGATCATTGAGAGAGGGGTGTATTTTCGTACTATGGACAGATTAAGCAGCGGGTTTGCATTTTTGAGCCACTTGTTTCCCGGCGGTTATCCTGATCAGATGCAGATTCAGACGTATGTAGAGATATTTCACCGGGTTGTTGATGTCGACTTGGCGGGGGTCGAGACAGATGCCGCCATGACTCGTCGTTACAGGGAAATATGTTTGGCCTTCCTCCAGCTGTTAGATGACCTTTCTCGTCAGAGGGGTCCTTCTTGATTTATTTCCCTCTCTTCTTTTTTTGCTATGCGCAATGTATCTCTTTTGTCTCTTTTTTCGGTTGAGAATGTCTTTATGCTTTGCTTCCAGCCTATCCCTGCATAGACGTCTTCTGTTTCTTGCAGCATAATAAATAAAAGCATTCGGCATATTTCACAAATATTTATGTTTCTCTAGGTAATAAATGAAAAGATTAATCTTACTCTTTGGTTGGAACCTTAAGTTCGTTTGATTCACCTATTTGACTTTTATAATCTTAGCACAAGACAATTCGACATCTCCATTGATCCGGACTTGAACCTCCTATCTGATTGTCATGAGAGATGAGGACTAATCTTAGTCGCAATCCGTTTGTCGACCTCTTGGAAACTGACATGTTCGCAACTTCGGCTTCATATCCATTTTTCGTCTTCCGCCTCTCGATTGCCTTTCAGATTTTCTTGTATCCATTTTTGCCATAGCCCTTTTTGTTAAAGAGACTACGCCGGATGCATTTTTTATTTCCCTTTTTGCTATGACCCTCCTTTTCGAGTTTTGACAGCACTGGATTTTTCCACTTTTTCCACAGCCCCTCTCGGGTTTTGACTGTATTGGATTTCCCCTTCTTTTGCTACAGCCCCCTTTCGGGTTTTAACTATACCGGGATTTTTGTTCCATTTTTTTCACAGCCCCCTTTCGGGTTTTGACTGTACTGGATTTTCCATTTTTGCTATAATCCTATTTTGGGTTTTGACTATACCGGAATTTATTTTCTTTTTCTATTTTTTTGAAAAATTGCTTCTTTAAAATCAGAAAATGGATTTTCTTTTAACATATTCCAACCAAATCATGAGTACGCGCAATACTTTTGAAGAGAGAAATATAGATGAGAAGATGAGAATTTGAATCCCTGCCTTTTTGTACAGGGTGACGGCCGCTTTGATGATCATACATTTTTTGATGATTTGTATTGATTTTTTTCTTTTATTCGTCGTCCGCTTTGAGAAAATTACAATAGAGTGGAGATAGGAAAATGCACTTTCACTCAATTTGATTGGAATAATGGTAAAGAGAACACATTTCTAGATAAGTCAAGTTGCAATTGCCTTTTCTTAAAGAATGCCGTTCAAGCATAATAGCGTTTGAGTACATCCGCATTCAAGGGTTGAGGGAATTCTCGACCATCCATTTCTGATAAAATTATTGCTCCACCTGAAAACACTTTGGTGATGACGTATGGACCTTGATAATTAGGAGCAAATTTTCCTTTCGCTTCTTCTTGGATAGGTTGAATCCGCTTCAGAACCAGATCTCCTTGCTGAAAAGCTCTTCGTCGGACATGCTTATTGAAACTTCTTGAGACCCTCCTTTGATAGCAATGAGAGTGGTAAACGGCCGCCAATCGCTTCTCGTCTAGTAGGCATAACTGATCCCGACGAGCTTTCTTCCATTCTTCGTCGCTTGACACTGTTTCCATCATTGTTCGCAAGGTGGGGACTTGAATTTGTGGGGGAAGGAATGCTTCATAACCGTATACCAAAGAGAATGGTGTTGCCCCAGTTGACGTTCGGGTTTGAAGTTCGATAGGCCATGAGAGCATAAGGAAGCTTTTCATGCCAATTCCAATCGGTCTCTGTCATTTTACGGATGATTATCTTGATATTTTTGTTGGCCGCTTCAACTGCTCCATTCATTTGCGGTCGATAAACCGTTGAATTCTGATGCTTGACGTTGAACTGGGAGCATAACTTTTCCATCATGGAACTGTTTAAATTCTTCGCGTTATCGATTATCAAAGATTCTGGTGATCCATAACGGCAGATGATGTTATTCCTGATGAAGCGGGTGATTACCCTTTCAGTCACATGCGCAGAGCTGGCGGCTTCAATCCACTTAGTAAAATAGTTAATTGCCACTAGTATGAATTGATGCCCATTTGATGCTTTTGGATGGATGGCGCCGATAACGTCAATTCCCCAGGCAGAGAAAGGCCAAGGTGCCACCATTACTTAAAGTTCCTTTGGTGGTGCTCGCATTACATCACCATGGATTTGGCATTTGTGACATTCCTTCACGTATTTGATGCAGTCCGCTTCCATGGTCATCCAATAATATCCTGTCCGTAGGATCTTTCGAGAAAAAGAATGTCTGCCCATATGTAGTCTGCAGACTCCTTGTCACACTCCGGAAATTTTAATTAATTTCCATTCGTGTGATTAAATCGAAAATCCTTAATCATATTTAAATTCATAGATTTGATTCATTCTTCAAATAAAAAATCTTTATTCATGAAAGTCGTAGATAATTCGATTAAGAATCCAACGCAACTTGAATCGTCTCAATCGGAGGTCGGACGAAGAAGTTATGACCAAAATACTCTCGAAAAAATCAACATTTCCTTCAGCACTTTTTTTGGCCGCGTAGACCGGTAGGGCCAAAATCGCCGACCGGTCGTGGAAGGCCAGAAAGTCCACGACCGGTACCCCCAAAATTGCAGACCGGTCACCACTGTATATTTTTCTGCGCGAAATTATAGTTTGAAGGACAGTTTGGGGTTTTCGCCTTGGGGTTACATATAACCCATTTGGCCCGATTTTACACATACTTTCTCCCCCATTTATGCAAACCCTCTCCCTCTCTCTCAAACCCTAACCTCCTCTCCCTTCTCTCTTCAAATCGAAGGTCCAAACGAACTCGAATCGAGTTTTGTGAAGGAGAAACGTTGTTCACCACGTCAACAGCTCTCCGGCAACGTAAGGGTTGAAGCGATTAGCCGTCATTCGTTGGTAAGTCGATTTCTAGAAGTGTGTTTCTTGATTCGCGTCTTTAATAAACATTGTTGTGCTCATTTTTGTAATTATTTTGGCGTATATAGGTTCGTGAGCGCGGGTTGTGGCGGCGGTGACTTTTCCGACGACTCTCCAGCGAGGTGATTCCGGTGACGATCAATGTGAGTAACTCTTAAATTCTACCTTGCGTGCATAGATGTGTTTGTTCTAAATTCATTCGTTCATTGTTTGTATCGTTCAATCGTTAGTCAATCGAATTTCCCCAAAATTGATATCGTGTAGTTAATCCTCGTGAATTCACCATTTAACGTCGGGTTGGGAAATCTTGGAAGATTGTATTACCTTGTGATGGCTCGTGAACTCATTGGTACATTCTTGTCTTGGTAGACCTTGAACCCTTTACGTGAGCTAAGTGTTTGATGTAATGCCCGAGTGAGTTTAGAAATGGTGTTTGGGGGATTTGAGTCGCGTTGAGTTTTAATTGGGTTCTTATGAGAACGAGTGATACTTGTGTTGGTTTCATGGTGACATAAGGGGATTGTGTAGTGATGATCGTCCTTGGGTAAGAGATTGGGTTAGGTGTTCCTAGTTTGGGGAAAATCGGTAAGTCTCGGGACATTGATCGTGTTGTGACTTGGGAATTATGGTTGGGTGAAATCATGGTTTGTGGTTGTTCAAATGAAATATTTGTCGTTGGGTTCTTTCGGTGAGTCATTCTTGATTAGATGATCTTCGTGGATGAGTGTGTGTGATTTGATATTTGACTTCCACGGTTGAGAGTTAGGAACTGTTGTTACGTCTTGGATGCCCTCGTGTGGTAGAGCGTTGGCGTGTCTCGTCCGCCCTTGTATGAAATGTGGAAGGTTGTGGGTAATGGAAACATCAATGGAGAATGATAAATACACTCAATGAATGCAAGTTACCCAATAAACGACAAATACGAAGGATGGATCCTACGAGGACCACATTCTTGGATTCTTGATCCTTCACCCAAATTCAATTATAATAACCAACATTAAATGGAATGATATGTGATTCTTGTCGGTTGTTGCCTTGGAGGAGGGAATGCCCACGCAACCGTGATTCTTGTTGTATGTTGTCTTGGAGGAGGAATGCCCAAGTAACTGTGGTTTTGTTGAGTGGGGCCTATGCATCCCCTAAGTTGCGGAATGACTAGATGCGCTGGCAGGCGGGGTCTAGGAAAAATCCAATTGGCCAATCGGTAGGAGTAAACGGGTTCCTGTAAGTCCCGAAATAAGACATGTGCACGCCGACAGGCGGGGCCATGGAAGAAAGCTCAACACATATGGATCTTTTTAGCCTCCGTGGAAGGTTGACTGGAGACTCGCTACCACGAGGAGTCTGCCAGGATGTGGTTTTTGGAACAAATGGAAAGAAAGGAATAAAAATCGACAATTCCAATATCTCCAAGATAAACAATAATCAAATCCATAATACTTGATATTTTACCAAAGGAAAGGATGTGAGCAGAGTTGTGTGGGTTCCAGTGGGTACAATGGAGTGGTATCCTTTGGTGGGGTTTGAGAGCGTGGTACTGGTTTGGTAGGCTCTCTGGTGGTACTTGTTGTATTGGGTTGCTCGGACGAGAGGTTGTGAGGTGTTTGACTTGACTTGGTGGGTTGGCCCCGGTTTGGGTTACACTTGGAGGTTCTGGTTTGGGTTACACTTGGAGGTTCTGGTTTGGGTTACACTTGGAGGTTCCGGTTTGGTTTGTACTTGGTGATTCTACTTGGGTTGGTTCTTGGCCCCTTGGTTACAGTTGCGTATGTGGGCATACGTTTACTTCACATTCTGCCTCACTTTACTTTCTGTTGTTTCACCTTTGGTTTACTCCGTTTAGACTTTCACTTTCTTGTGCACTCTTGTTAGACTTAGTTGTTACCGTCACTGAGCTGTGTTTGCTCAGACCCTCCTTTCCCTCTCTTTCCAGGATTGTACTGCAGGGTTCATATTGCAGGTTGACTTGGAGCTTGTACTAGTAGTTGGTTTTGTGGAGCTACAGTCTTGACTCTCCCCGGACTGTTGTGCTCTATTTTCAGCTTACATGTTGTTGTATAGTTGTGGTTAGACTTTCTCTTTACAGTTTGTAGTTAGTTGTTTGGTTGTACTCAACTTCTTGTATCCTTCAGTTTGTACATTGTATCATAAAAGAATGTAATGAGAAGTTCAACCGCATTGTGTTTGATTGCTACTATTAACTCCCCATTGTTTATTAAATGTATTGCAAAAAAGAAATGTTTCTCAAAATTTGGGGTAGTTACAGTTGGCATCAGAGCTTTCGGTTTGAATACCTTTGGACCATGGGGAGACACCTAGTCTCCATGGGTTCCTAGGTTCATTACTATTGATGTGATCATTCTCGTGTGCCTTAGAGCACCGTCTGTCTTGGGTTTGTTCCCTTAGAGTCGTTCGTTTCGTTTCGTTTCGACTCCTCCTTGGTTTGTCGAGTTTCCTTGAAGTGTGGGAGTTGAGTGTTGTTCCTCCCCTTAAAGCTAGGAATGCGTTAGCGGTTGTGTGCTTGGATGCCTTGTTTTCTAGAGGTTTGTGGTATTGCTTCCGTTGTTTCTGTTGAGTTTTAGACTCTCTTGTGGTTTTATAGTGAAAACTTGTAACTCGTGGTAGGATGTGGGGTCTTGAGGCTTGTTTTTTTTTGGTGAAGGTGGAATACTATATAGAACAGCGCAAAAGAAAAAGTATAAAGTGAATACAGGCTAAGAGCACCAAAAACGGGTGGGACAAGCC